>RPOG01002746.1:15000-82406 GCA_008086565.1 Thalassoma bifasciatum
TTTTATATGTTATTAAATATCTGATTGGTCCTCACATGTTTTTGTATTTCTTACTAAGTCTGGGTCACTTTAAATGAAGCTACTGTGATATCATTTCAGTTTCTAAATGAGATGTATGATTTGTATTTTCATTGACTGTATGGACCTGAGTAATCACAAAAAAAAGATTAAAATAAAGAAAAAAATAAAAATCAGACACAGATGTGGTCGGATACAGAAACAGTTAATTTCAGTGTTTACAGGATCCAACCAGGAAAGAAACAACATGAACACAGAGAAACATGAGTTTATCCTCCAGTCTCAGAGTTATGGTTAGTTATGGTTAGTTATGGTAGTTATGGTAGTTAGAGTTTAAGTGTTACGGTAAGTTTTAGTCAGATATACCAGATCTCAGGTAAACAGGTAAACAGTAGTTACCAGCTCTCTAGTACAAAGGTAAACAGGTAAACAGTAGTTACCAGCTCTCTAGTACAAAGGTAAACAGGTTAACAGTAGTTACCAGCTCTCAGGTAAACAGGTAAACAGTAGTTTCCAGCTCTCTAGTACAAAGGTAAACAGTAGTTACCAGCTCTCAGGTAAACAGGTAAACAGTAGTTACCAGCTCTCAGGTAAACAGGTAAACATTAGTTACCAGCTCTCTAGTACAAAGGTAAACAGTAGTTACCAGCTCTCAGGTAAACAGGTAAACAGAGCAGTTACCAGGTCTCTGGATCCCCCACAGGCAGAACCAGGTCCAGGTCCAGAACCTCCAGCTCATCCAGAACCGTCCTCTCTGCCCCGGAGCTCCTCTCCTCTGTAGCCGCCTGAGGAGGCGCAGAGCTCGGCTGGAAATAGTGGAAAGGCTCGTGCGGTGAGTCCGGGGATCCAGCGGGGACACACGGAGCGCTCTGGCCCGGGCTGTGGAGCTCGTGTTTGGGGCAGAAACAGTCGCTGTGACTCGGTGTTTCTCCGCTCCGGTTCTGGAGTTCGGGCCCGGATGAGCAGCTGTTCACGGCCTGAGCTCGACTCCGCAGCTGCTCGTTCTGTTTCTCCAATTTTCGGACCAATTCCTGGAGCTTCAGCACCTCCAGCTCCGCGTTGGTGATTTTATTGTTGCCATTGATGTCTGCCATCATCCGGGGGCTCAGCACCTCTGCGTCCATCCGCCGAACCAGTCATGAGGAGGAGCAGGAGGAGCAGGAGGAGCAGGAGGAGCAGGNCACACACACACACACACACACACACACACACACACACACACACACACACACAGAGTTGGTCAGTGTGATGTTGGACAGGTTTTCCTCTCTCTCTCTCTCTGAAGGTTCAGGTGAACACAAACAGGTGAACTAACCTTGAAACAGGTCACATGACAGTTGATCTTCATGTCGTCCAGAACCATCTTGGCGTCTCCAGTAAAAGGTTTGTGGCAGAAAGAGCAGAGGTCTTTCTCTGAAACAGCCCTGCAGAAAAAAACAAAACTAATTTAAACTGTGTGTTCACATTAATCATGTGTGTTCACATTTATAATTTATCATCTCTATGTTCACATTTATCATCTGTATGTTCACTTTTATCATCTGTGTGTTCACATTTATCCTCCGTTAATCATTATTATCTGCCCCCCCCCCCCTCACCTGTCTGAGGATGAAGAGTACAGGGTCTTGGTGGAGGATTTGGAATAAACTGGATCAGTCAGATCCTCAGACCTGCTGAGAGAAACAAACAGTTTCAGTCACAAGAGAAACTCATGAAACTGATGGAGCTGAGGGAAGGATGAGTGAATGAATGAATGAATGAATGAATGAATGAATGAATGAATGAGTGAAAACCTGCTGCTCCTGTAGGTGGAGGTGGAGGTGGTGGAGCTGTAGGAGGACGGGCTGTTGCTCCTGTACTCGTAGCTGCTGCACAGAGAAGATGGAAAATGTTGTAAAACCTTTAAACACCTTTAAAAAAACCTTTAAACACCCTCAAACACCTTTGACCTCCTGCTGTGAGGCTGCACCTGCCCTGTGTCTCACCTGGAGTCTGGTTTGGAGTAAGAGTAAGTTTTAGTGTCTCCATCGAAGGCGTCACTGCAGAGAAAACAGAGTTAGAGACAAACTGGAGGAAACATCAGCTGTTCACAAAGAGACTCAGGTGAGTTTTAGAGACTCAGGTGAGTTTTAGGTGAGTTTTAGGTGGCTCACCTGGAGATGGAGCTGACGGAGTAGGAGGTGGAGCGGGTGGAGGGGACGTCCTCGCTGTAGGAGCTGTAGCTGTTTGACACAATAAGAGTTTGATTTGTTACCTGGATCAGAAAAAGTTCATCTGTGTCTCTGCACAGGTGTTCATCATCTTCAGGTAAAACACAAATAAAAACAGGTCTCTCTCTCTCTCTGGTCCCTTTAAGGGCGTTCGAACCAACGTTTCCTCGTGGTCACAGCGAGTTAACGACTTTATGGCTGACCTGACTTTAAAACAGCGATAAAAACCCAGCATCAGGTGCAGGTTTACCTGGTCGTCCTGCGGCCGGAGACAGGTGAGGACAGAGTCTGACTCTCCAACCTGGAGAAGAAAAAAACAGAATGAGATAAAAGAGAAAAAGAGAAATAAGTTGAAGTTTGATGGTTTTAGTTTCTCACGTCCTGCTGCTCTCCACAGTGATGATCTCTCTCTTTATGCTGCTGCTGCTGCTTCTGCTGCTGTTGGTGAGAATTTATACAGGTTTAATCAAAACTTTATTTCACATTTTTATCATCAATATTATTATTATTATTATTATTATTATTATTATTATAATGATTTAAAGTTAAGTTTGTTTCCTCAGAGATGCTCTGACCTGACAGGAGAGTCCAGGGCTGATGTGATGGCTTNGTCTCTGAGCTGTTTAAAGAGGGGTCTCTGAGCTGTTTAAAGAGGGGTCTCTGAGCTGTTTAAAGAGGGGTCTCTGAGCTGTTTAAAGAGGGGTCTCTGAGCTGTTTAAAGAGGGGTCTCTGAGCTGTTTAAAGAGGGGTATCTGAGCTGTATAAAGAGGGTTATTTGAGCTGTTTAAAGAGGGGTATCTGAGATGTTTAAAGAGGGGTATCTGAGCTGTTTAAAGAGGGGTATCTGAGCTGGTTAAAGAGGGGTATCTGAGGTCTCTGAGGTGTGTGACTCACCTGGAGACGCTGTCTTCTGTGGATCCTTTGTTCAGGACCGATGTCCCGTAGTTTGGATCCCGACTGAAGGACAAAGAGGAAGAAGAAGTTTATTTATTTATTTTCTATCAGCTTGAGCACAAACTTGGGACGATGATTATGATCTGACTCACTCCACATCTTCATCCTCATCGTCAAATTTACGGATCCAACTTTTATCGCCAAGGTAGCTTGACTTCCCTGAAAAAACAAGAGGAGGAAAAAGTGAACGTCCACAGCAAAAAATCTAAATATGACAATTTATTTTATCATTTAAAAACTAGACTGAAGATGTGACGCAGATAACTGATTTAATTTCTCATAGTCAAAAAGATCATTTCAGATTAACACAAATAAATCCTGCTTATCCACAATTATCATTTCAGATATCTATGACTTTAAAAATCTGAAATGAGAAACCACACACGGATGGAAAAAAGTGATTTCTCTTGGTCAAAGTCACGTCGTATGAATCTGAAATAAAGTGTGAAACTGTCGTCGAACTGTGAGAACAGACTGAAGAATAACAGGAGGAGAATAAATCATTCTTTTAAACATTTACCTGATTTGCTCATCCTGTAATTTCACCTGTGAGAGAAAAAAAAAAGATAAATCATGAAGAGCAGATGAACCACCGGGGGGCGCTACAGGCCGTCAGAAACAGTTTGACCTCAGATCACCACAGAAAATACCTCAAACTGAATAAACCGGTTAAAGATGTTTTATGGAGCAAAACTTGGTCAGAGAAAAATCTCTCACTGTTTATTTACGTTTGATCTGCTGTTAAAATGTGGTTGGGAAAGTTTAAAGAGGACGGTGATGGATCTTTTTCTTTCTTTAATGCTCATCCAGAGACTTTTATCTCTTATTTATGAATTAATAACAGAGTTTTCTTTGATCTGTGTGAGGAACAAACATTCGCTCTGATTCAGGTTAAAGTTTTGTAGAGAAACAGATTAAAGTGGTGAACAGGTTTATCTTGATCTGTGCTGACATGTCACACCTGCCTCCTTCAACACACCCTCTTTAAACACACACACACACACACACACACACACACACACACACACACACACACACACCCTGACAGCTCATTCACCATCAATGACAAACACGTCTCCTTCCTTTCACTCACACTCAGCAGCTACAGGAGCCTGAAAGGCCCAAACTTCAGCTGTGAGGAATGTTATTCATTCAGTCATTTGTCAAACTTTGACCTGTCACTCACACGTTTAAAAACTTTCCACATCAACGTTTGGTGATAGTTTTAGGCTCATTTCTGTCTGACATGTTTCTGTTTTTTTCCTGTGAAAGTGAATTTTTCTCTGCAGTAAATCTTTGACCTCAGGTGATTTAACCCTCCTGTTGTTTTCAGATTTACTCTGACAAGGTGAAAAACTTCCTCCGTTATTGTGAAGATGTTTCCAACATATTCACATGTTAAACCTTATTTTTATTAAAGTATATCTCTTCTTTGAGTAGAATAAAATCTACTGCTTTAAATCTATATCAAACATAAATAATTTAACAAATACAGTCATAAGTAATTTTACATCTATGGAACCATCCATGTACTTTTCAATCAATTCTATGAAACAAACCAAATTTATTACAAAATAACTTTTGAAATCAGAACAAACTGACCCGTAGAAAACAGGAGAGTTAAGATCTGACTCTTCTCTGAACTTGATGTTTGGTCTCTGTTAATAAAATAAAATAAAATCAGATAAAAACTTATGAACATTAACAGGTCTGGACTCATTCATGTTTTGTAAAGTGTGTAATGTTTGTAATGATTTGGCTCCTTATAAATAAAGACTGATTTCAGTGAAAAAGCTGTGAAATGATTTACAATAATATTTGTAACTGAAACTTAAAAGTTAACTACAAACATAATTTTCTGCACAAAGAGGAAGTTTAGTTTAGTTTCACTGATTCCAAATATTCAGGAGAAATAAAAAACACAGCAGAGAAAAGTTTAAGTTTCAGGAGGTTAATTAAACTGTGAACGATCAAACAAACATAAAGTTACAGGAGCAAATCAGAGCCAGGATTTATTTTTCTAACTTTATAAACTCAGATTTTTAAATCATCTGAGACTAAACAGAGAAATTATAATCTCATGTTCTTTGGTACAGACGTTAAAACTGGATTTTTTAGTGAAGTTAAAGAGAATAAAGCTGTGATTTCTCTGTGTTTGTGCAGTAACGAAGATTAAATCAAATAAATCTGTGACGTTTGTCGTCAGCAGCTTCTCACCTGAGTGAGTGAAGCTCTTTCACCTCCAAACAGAGAAGTTTTATCCTGAGTCAGAAACTCAAACGTGTTTAAAGAAACTCAGAGTCTGTGTGAGAATAAAACATGATAAAAAACAAAGAGAGAGAAGAGCACGTACCTGAGAGAGTAGTTACCTGAGAGAAACACCTGTCACCTGTTTGATCCTCTGTCTCAGCTTCAGCAGGTTTTTAACCTTTAGGGAGGAGATTCAGAGGAGTGGCTGCTCCAACAATCACCACAGGAACTCTACCTCGCTCTACCTCTCTCTCTCTCTCTCTCTCACCTGTACAGCAGGTGAAAAAGTGCAGGTAAAGGTGCAGAGTGTAAGAGTGTAAGAGCGTAAGAGCGTAAGAGCGTGGCGTTGTTCAGCTCCTCAGGCAGCGTTGAATTGTGGGTGTGGACGACTTTGACCTTGAACTTATTTCTGGGTCAAACTTTAAAAAGTTGATTTCCTGAGTTAGAGAAGAAATGAAATAAAGTTTTATTTGAAATATTTCCTGTGTTTGGACTTTAAGCTCCTACACTTCAAAGACTCTAAACCTCACAAAGTTTATTCCTCTTTCATTTCTGCCCCAAGAATCTCTGATCAGTTTAATCTCGTTTTATTAAAGGAAACGTTTCAGTCAGAGTGTGAACTTGTTTCTACATGGATCATTTTAAATATCAGTGAAAAAGTCTTTAAAATACATGATTTAGATTATTTCTCAGTTAAAACAAACTTTTATTATGAGACACTGAACTTCTCAAGACAAGAAAATATGGATCAAATGAGTTTAACAGATATTTTCTGTCTTTTTTTTATCAGTGCAGGTGATGAAACAGAATAAATGCTTCATGTGTTTCAGCAGCAGAATAATTTATTAAAACTCAGCTGTTTGTTATTTTAGTTCAGGATAAAAAGGTGTTTTTCAGGTGCAGAGAGGTTTTTAAAGCTCTGACAGAGTTTGATCTTCTTTAACCTGTTTTTGTTTCTGTTGAAGCAAAAACAGCTGAACGTGAACTTTGCTCCGTGTTTGCTGATAAAACTGAAACTTAAACTGTTAAACTCTGAAACTGGTTAATGATTTCACTCTGAGACAACGCAGAACAAAAGAATTATGGATTTATACTCTACAGACCACTACAGACCACTACAGACCAGTACAGACCACTACAGACCACTACAGACCACCACAGACCACTACAGACCACTACAGACCACTGCAGTCCACTACAGACCACTACAGTCCACTACAGACCACTACAGACCACTGCAGTCCACTACAGACCACTACAGTCCACTACAGACCACTAACAGTCCACTACAGACCACTACAGACCACCACAGACCACTACAGACCACAACAGACCACTAACAGTCCACTACAGACCACTACAGACCACTACNTAACACACACACACACACACACACACACACACACACACACACACACACACGCTCAGGAGGAGAGTGTGTCCACAGGTCAGTCACTGTGAGTGTTTCCTGCAGGTCCAGCTGCAGCCAGCAGGGGGCGACGGAGCACAAACCAACACTGGAGGAGACGGTGGAGTCTCTGTTCAGACGACTGAGGGAGAAGAGGCAGAGTCTGGGTCTGCCAGACAACATGAGGGTCAGTGAGAGTCCACTACAGACCACTACAGACCACTACAGTCCACTACAGACCACTACAGACCACTACAGACCACTACAGACCACTACAGACCACTACAGACCACTACAGACGTCCACAGACCACTACAGACCACTAACAGACCACTACAGACCTCTACGACCACTACAGTCCACTACAGTCCACTACTGACCACTAACAGACCACTAACAGACCACTACAGACCACCACCATAGACCACTACAGACCACTACTGACCACTAACAGACCACTAACAGACCACTACAGACCACCACCATAGACCACTACAGACCACTAACAGACCACTACAGACCACTACAGACCACTACTGACCACTAACAGACCACTAACAGACCACTAACAGACCACTACAGACCACCATAGACCACTACAGACCACTACAGACCACTACAGACCCCCACAGACCCCCCCCATGAACAGACTGTGTGTCTGTGGTTGTGTGAGGAGCAGACTGAGCATGTGCAGTTTCCTCCTGATGTTTGACAGAAACAAAGACTCGTTCACTCGTTCATTCACTCGTTCATTCATCATCATCAGACCTGAACTATCAGGACTCTGGACCTGGTTTTGTTTGTGGACTCAGTTCTGGGTGTGCCCCCCTTTCAGACGTCCACAGGTATGAAAGGTGCATAGCAGCCACAGGTGTGCCCTGATACTGGCCCCGCCCACAATACATCATCACGCCAACGCCGCCAGAGGAATGAAGCCAAACACGACACACGAGAACTACTGGGACCAGATCCAAGTCCACATCAGACCAGGACCACATCAGACCAGATCCAGGTCCACATCAGACCAGATCCAGGTCTACATCAGACCAGATCCACATCAGACCAGATCCAAGTCCACATCAGACCAGAACCACATCAGACCAGAACCACATCAGACCAGGTCCACATCAGACCAGATCCAGGTCCACATCAGACCAGATCCAGGTCCACATCAGACCAGATCCCTCTGGACCAGAGAGACTTTATTTCTCGTTATTTTGTCTTAAAAGAAGCAGAAAAAAAAATGTTTCTGTGGAATTTTGACACATTTTCGGTTTCAGGGTCGATTTATTCATTTATTTTCTGACCGTAATCAGAAGTTCATAACTTCCTTTCTCTCAGAACTGTTCACTCTGTGGCTCGTCTAAACTTTGGTCTAAACTTTTGTCTAAACTTTGGTCTAAACTTTTGTCTAAACTTTGGTCTAAACTTTTGTCTAAACTTTGGTCTAAACTTTTGTCTAAACTTTGGTCTAACGTCAGACTAAAATGATTCCTGTCAGTTAAAAACCTGAAGGATGATCTGAAATTGTTTCTGCAGAGAAAAAAGTTCAGACTGAGTTTCCTGCAGATTCAGCTCTGAGTGATTTTAGACAGAAATTATGAAAAAAACTGTTTTCACAAATGTCCCAGTTTTTCAGCTGCTCACTGAAGCAGGAGCGCCATCTACTGTTTCACTGCTGAATCACAGAAACCAGAGGTGGAGTTTAGAACAGCTTTATAATAAAACAGATAAGAACAATATTTGGATTTCATTTTGATTTATTTAAAAGCTTTGAAATCAACATTTTAACTCGGGCTCTGATGATGTGATGGTTTGATGGATCTGTTCTTTATTTTTCATTTCATCACATCCACACTTTCATTAAACCAGGAGAGATAAAGCAGTTAGTGAGTGGAATAAATGTGTCCTGTTCTCAAGCAGCTTGAAGAAAAAACTATCTCATATTTGAAGGAATCAATTATTTCTGTCCAGTAAAGAAAAACCTGACAATGAAGTAAAAAAATAAAGGTCCAGGTTTTGGTTCAGGTCCTGGTTCTTCCTCAGTTTTTCCTGGTTGCTATGAGCAGAGCCTGTGGTCCCGCCCCTCTCCTCTCATTGGCTGCCTGCAGAGCCTCTCAGCCAATAGGATCATCTCTCTGTTTCTCTCAGTAAATGTGCAAACACATCAACATAGTCACTGAGAGATTCCTTTAAAAACACAGAGACTCAGATTTGACCCTGATGTGATGAAATTCCCTCAGATTTAAGCTCAGTCTGTGAATCTGGGTTTAAATCATCAGAAAAGTTTATTTCTGCAGAGATTAATGATCTTTGACCTGCAGCCTCCTCCTCATCACACTCTCTCTGTTTTTCAGACACTAATATGATAATATTTGTTTTCTGTGCCATAAAGAGACAAATAAAAACCATCTGTGCTGCACTAGCTTTACTGATTTTTCCTTCACATGTTTTTATCCTTATTGTGTTTTATTTTATTTCCTGTTTTGTTTGTTTTGAATTAATTTCTGTTCAACCGCTGTAAAGTATTTTGAAGTGTGTAGAAAGGTGCAGTGCAAATACAAGCAGATGGATAAATTAGTCTTTTTTCAGTCTGAACATTTACTTTAGGCCTCATTCACCTGAGAAATAAATGTCATATTTTCTCATTTTTAACCCTTATATTTTCTTCAGATTTTTCTGCACTGGTTGTTCTGTTTAAAAAGTACAAGACAAAAAAAAATTCCCTTTTTTTCTTCTTTTAGAGAAGATGTTTCCAACAAAAACATATTTAACTTTTGCTCTGTAATATATGGTATGATCAACCTTATTTACATAAAAATAAACCAATTTTTGAGTGAAAATACGCACAATTTTAATCTTTTTAAAACAAAGTTTATTATCAGAGCTTCATATGTTGATATTTTATCACAGAAAGATTTATCAATCCATTTCTTTAATGGCAGTAAGATGCCATAGATTTTTATAAAACATGCTTGATTTGACAAAAATCAATACAAATATTATGACTAACTTTAACACGGAACAATCAATGAAATTTCCAAACAATTCTGTGAGAAAACAACCAAAGTTATGATGAAATGGTTTTTGAATTAAGGTCAAATAAACTCAAATAATGTTTTGCAAGAATTTAGTGGAACAAATTTGTTCAGGTTTGAGAATTTTATCTGTTGTGCTTTGAAAGATTTACAGACATTATTTTTGTCTGTTGATGTTTTCGAAAGAAAAACAGATTAAAGACAAAGAGAATGATCTTTCACTGTTTCACCTGCTGCAGCTTTTTAAGGTGGATTCTGATGGTTGGTGTTTTGGTCTGGACCCCTGTCCTGGTCTGGACCCCTGTCCTGGTCTGGGGGGTTGTGGTCTTGCTCTGGACCCCTGTCCTGGTCTGGGGGGTTGTGGTCTTGCTCTGGACCCCTGTCCTGGTCTTGAGTAAACTCTGTGATCAGGGCCTGAGTAAAGTCTCTGAGCTGTTTGAGCTGAAAACACAAAGGTCAGTGAAAAACAAACAGAGATCAGCTGATCAGGAACATGGATCAGATCAGGAACATGGATCAGAGCAGGAACATGGATCAGAGCAGGAACATGGATCAGAGCAGGAACATGGAACCAGGGTTCCTGAGTTTTCTGTGATGAAGTGTCTGTAAATGTAAATGTAAATAAATGTTTGTCAGTGACAGAGTCAGCTCACACAGGGAGGGGCCCTGGACTCACACCTGCACATTAAAGCTCCAAATAAGGAGCAGAAAAACCTCCTCAAACAAACAAACAGGCCAGTTTTTATTCTCCATCAGAATAATGCTCAGAGGCAGAAAATGCTGAGCTAAATCGATGGTCCCTGTGTCAGTGCTCATCTCCCGGCATGCTGTCGACGCAGGACTCCTGCAGGGAGGAGGAGGAGGAGGAGGAGGAGGAGCTCCTCCTCCTCCTCCACTACTACCTCGATTCTACCGTCGGGTTGACTCCTCGACGGACAGGCCCCAGTTGTGAATAACTCTTCGTTTGTCGCGGACCGAGAACCACATTTACGCACAAAGACGACAAAGACAGACAAAAAGGACGGTACCGGACTCGACCAAGTACATTGCCCCCCTTCTCGTGGCGCGACTGCGACGCGCCCGGACCATCGCCGGAGCCCG
This sequence comes from Thalassoma bifasciatum, assembly GCA_008086565.1. NCBI lineage: Eukaryota > Metazoa > Chordata > Actinopteri > Labriformes > Labridae > Thalassoma > Thalassoma bifasciatum. The sequence continues at coordinate 25,980 of RPOG01002746.1, forward strand.
GAGCTGCTGCAGTCAGAGCGGCTACACCGCGCGCCGATCCCCGCCGCTGCCCCGGAGCTGGAGGGGCCGTTTCTGCCTGTGTGTGCCCGGATTCTGTGCCATGCAGCGGGGTGACTGAGCAGTGCAGCACCTGATGGCTGGATCTCACCTGTGTGTGTGTCTTTTACCGTGTGATTTATGCTTTGTTCACCTCTGAAACCATGATGTGTGCAGCGGCCGCCGGTGCTGGGGGGGTCCTGCCCTCCGCGGCATCGCCCTCCATGGGGCTGGGTGTCAGGGTCATTTCTGGAGCCGGGGCCGAGCTCTCCACCATCGGGTCGGGGATGAGTTCGTGTCCCGGTCCCGGGGCTCAGTCCGACTGTCGGACCCGGTACCAGCTGCTCCTCTCCGGGCGAGCTTTGGCCGAGAGGTACCGACGGATCTACACCACAGCCATCACCGACAAGGAGCAGGGCGTCAACCAGGCCAGGTGGGTTCATCCCGGGGGTGGAAATGAGTTTATTTGTTTTATAAATGTTCATGAAAAGTGTTTTTGAGCCGTTTTGCTGAGCTTTAGCTCCACAGGCCGAGCTGTCATTCTGGAGCTAACGGTGCTAATGCTAACATTNCTTTTACCGTGTGATTTATGCTTTGTTCACCTCTGAAACCATGATGTGTGCAGCGGCCGCCGGTGCTGGGGGGGTCCTGCCCTCCGCGGCATCGCCCTCCATGGGGCTGGGTGTCAGGGTCATTTCTGGAGCCGGGGCCGAGCTCTCCACCATCGGGTCGGGGATGAGTTCGTGTCCCGGTCCCGGGGCTCAGTCCGACTGTCGGACCCGGTACCAGCTGCTCCTCTCCGGGCGAGCTTTGGCCGAGAGGTACCGACGGATCTACACCACAGCCATCACCGACAAGGAGCAGGGCGTCAACCAGGCCAGGTGGGTTCATCCCGGGGGTGGAAATGAGTTTATTTATTTTATAAATGTTCATGAAAAGTGTTTTTGAGCCGTTTTGCTGAGCTTTAGCTCCAGAGGCCGAGCTGTCATTCTGGAGCTAACGGTGCTAATGCTAACATTAACCCCTAACGTCAGATCCTCATCACTCACTAACTTCAGCTCAGATAATCAGGCTTTTAATGTTTAATTAACTCTCATTAATCTGATCAAACACTAAAACTATCTTTATTATGTTTTTAATTCAGAGGTTTTGTGTGTAAACAGCATTTCTGCTCTGACTTCCTTAGCCTGTGATGCTAAGCTAACAGCAGCCGTTGTTTTTGTTTTTCAGGTTTTTCTTTATTTTTACTTAAAATATTTATTATTAAAGACACAAACAGAGGAAATACAGCTATATACATCCACATATACAAGCTATCTCTTTCTTTAAAAAAAAAAAAATTATTATTAGAGACACAATCAAAGGAAATAATGATATAAATGCAAATATTAAAGCTCTCTCTGTTGTTTTTATAAAATATTTTTGATTGGAGACACAAACAGAAAATACTACCATATAAATTTATTGACATCAGCTTTTTCTCTCTTTTTAAAAAAATAATTTCTTTCCTCTTTCTCTTTATTAAAATAATATTATTTTATCGGAGACACAATCAGAGGAAATACAATGATATAAATTCAGATATACAAGATCTCTGTCCTTTTTTGAAATAAAAAAATATATATATATTAATTGAAAACTCAATCAGAAAATACAATGACATACAGCCAAATATACAACCTCTGTCTGTCTCCTTTTTTTTTTTTTTTTTTAGAAATATTTAATATTGGAAACTCAAACAGAGGAAATACAGCTATATATATATCCAAATATACAAGCTATTGCTCTCTTTAAAAAAAAAAAAAAATATATTATTAGAGACACAATCAAAGGAAAACGATGATATAAATGCAAATATTAAAGCTTTCTCTCTCTGTTGTTTTTATAAAATATTTTTAATTGGAGACACAAACAGAAAATACAACCATATAAATTTACCTACATCAGCTTTTTCTCTCTTATTTAAATACATTTTTTTATTGAAGACACCATCAGAGGAAAAACAATGATATAGAGTCAAATAAACAACCTCTTTCTCTTTATTTAAAATAATATTATTTTATCTGAGACACAATCAGAGGAAAAACAATTATATAAATTCAGATATACAAGCTATCTCTCCTTTTTTAAAATAAAATTTAAAAAATATATTAATTGGAAACTCAATCAGAAAACATAATGACATACAGCCAAATATACAATCTGTCTGACTCCTTTTTAAAAATATTTTTATTGGAGACACAAATAGAGGAAATACAATAATATAAATTCAGATGCTTTCTTTTTGTCAACAAAACCATGAATGTTTTCCCTGCAATCAAAGAAAATTATGAAAAACAAAATTAAATTCATGCAATATAATAATTAAATAGATTTTTACAGAAAGACAGTGACTGAAAATAATCAAGAAGTAAATATTTAATTGAGAGTTATTGTGTGTTAACAGCTCTGACCTCCTGTGATGCTGAACTAACACCAGCTGTTAAGGCTGAGTGAGTCTGAATTTTGGAATAAAAACATTTATTTTAACCTGAATTACCAAAACTTTTGATAACGTGGTAAAGAAGTTGTTCCAACATCGTCGTAGTCCAGGACAGAAAAATAAACCATGAGAGCAGGACGCCTTTAAATGTTCATGAGGTTTAATGAAGCAGGTAAACTTCAGGCTTTTGTTTGAGACGTTGTCACCTGGACAGAAGAGCTCACCTGGAGAACAAAACCTGAAAATTAACCCTCAGTTCATCTCCCAAACAAAGATAAGAGGATAAAGTCAGACAGCTCAACGTAAACAAACAGATATGATAGTTTAATGTTAAACACGTAAACAGTTTGTTTCTGTCAGGTCTTTAATTCTCTGTGAGTTTGTTTATCAGATAATATTCTTCCCTCTGACACTTTCTCTCAACTTCAGGGTTAAAATCACTAAAAACGACTCGTTTCACATCAGAAATCAAAAATCAACACGTCTCAAACTGCAGAAAAACTTCACGTCATGTTTTTATGTTTTTTTTTTGTGGAGGCTGATTTTAGACGAACGTTAGAAATATCGTTTTCTTCTGCGGTTTATTGTGAACTTTCCCTCCTTAAACTCTCTGTCTGCTTCTCTGTTTTTAGTAGTAAATCTATTTCTGTCACAGACTGTCGAGTCATCCTCAGCCTCATTTTAAAGTGAAATCTATCTGGAAACTGAAAAAACAAACAGACTTTAAAGAGGCTGAGTCTGACGACGGCTGCTCGACCTCTGACAGTTCAGACAAATGAACTCAGGGAACGTTTTTCTGCTGTTAAAGCTGAGAAAAAGTCAGATTACTTTAAAATTCACCCGGAATTAGTTCAATAATGCCAATAATGCCTCCAAACTAATTAAAGGATTAATGAGTGTTTTTTTACTGCATCATTGGACCTAAAGGAGAAAAGGTCGTTGACAAAGAGCTGCAGCTTTTACCTGGTTAGAAAAATGAGACGACAGGTTAAAATCTTTCATGTTGTTCATGTCTCTGAGTGTAAACATCGTCTAAGATTCATGTTTAATCACTGACTCATCTTTGTTTTTAGGGGGAAAAAGGCTTTGAGCAAGAAGAAGCTGAAAAGGCGACAGAAGGTCAAATCAAAAGTCAAATCAAGAACAAAGGTGAGAAATCAGCTGTTACATCATATCACACCTGTTCACCAAGAAAATACATTATTCTGTTATTAGAGAAACTCAACCCTTCACTTCAGACTGACCTTTTAACCATCACAGCGCTCAGAAATAAAACAGAGACCTCTTAAAAGAGTGTGTGTGTGTGTGTGTGTGTGTGTGTGTGTGTGTGTGTGTGACAGACTCAGGGCAGCATCATTAAACGTCTGCATGCGACTCCGTAAATAGATTTTCCTGAGAAGAACGTGACTTACGGGTTAAATTTAAAGCAGCAGTCAGAGTTTTCCTCTCTGATGATGTGACTGTGGTTTGACCCTGAACATGTTCAGATAATAAAGAGTTAAGTTTCTACAGAGTTTAAGTTCAGCAGCTGATTTATCTGGAAACTCAGAGACTCAGATCTGAGAGCAGATGGACAAAAAGATTCCTCATCAGTCTGAAATCCATGGAAGTGCAGGTACACTGAAAAACATTGACTCTAAAATAACAGTTAAATACTGACATTCCTGACGCTCATGTGTATATTTTTGAAAAAACAGCACCTAAAAGTAGTGACTGTTTTTTTTCCTTGAAGCAATAATACGATGAAATATTGTTTGAAAACATTAATATTCAGGGTTGGCAGGGTTAAAACAGAATTTTACTGATAGAATTTTGAGTTTATCTGATTAATGTGAGCTGATTTAAAGATCTGTTTAATCCAGAGAGTTTCTTCGTGTGCTTTGGAGTCAGTTCATTCTGGTTCAGACTGATGGAGAAAAATCCCACAGTGAAGGAAGCACCTGAAGGTCTCACAGCCTGTGAGTCAGGACCAGACGTTCAGGTCCTGAAAGACCCCCCCCCCCCACATTAACCCCCCCCCCTTCCCTGATGGATCCTCACAGTTTCTCTGCGATGATTCAGCAGACTGAGATTAGAGACAGGTTCAGATTATCAAACGTCTCAAAGGTTGATTTACAGACGTTTGTTTCTGTGACGGAGCTGCTCAGACCNCACACACAGAAATGTTCATCACTCTCTCACAGAGTCAGATTAACACACACAGAAATGTTCATCACTCTCTCACAGAGTCAGATTTATCACACACAGAAATGTTCATCACTCTCTCACAGAGTCAGATTTATCACACACAGAAATGTTCATCACTCTCTCACAGAGTCAGATTTATCACACACAGAAATGTTCATCACTCTCTCACAGAGTCAGATTTAACACACACAGAAATGTTCATCACTCTCTCACAGAGTCAACAAACTCAACATGTTTACAGAGAAAACAGAGCTAGCTTCATGCTAACGTCTATGGGGAATTACATTCATATGCTAGTGTTTAGCATACGTGGATATTACTTTGGTTTAGAAACAGAATTTCAGCTTCTATCACAGAAACATAAAACAGTTTCTCTTTGTGAACAAAACTGAAACATCTAACTTCAGGTAAATGTTTTCAAAACAGGAAGTGACTTCAACACAACTACGGCAAGCTCAAGGTTCCAAACAAGTCAGTCAATAAAACAGAAAAAAACAAAACATCCACTCACTTATTTATATTTATTTACACCCAGAGATCTCTAAATCCAGTGTGTTTTCTTGTAACAGTGGTTCACAGCCTCTTCCAGCTCAGGGTCCATGTTAAACTTTTTAAATTTTATTTATTTATTTTTTTATTTGTCCCCGACAAATGCACACTGCAATTTTTGCACAGTTTATTATTTTATTCTGTCCATTTGTTACAAAGGCTAGTTGATTGTGTTCTTCTTTTTTTCCCTTTTTTATTGTATATTTGTATATATTTATTATTCTCATCTCTATGATTGGGCTTGCTCCAGGACCAGGGAAACCTAATTTCGTCCCACCCATGTTTTACATGAGTTGAATGACAAATAAAACTCCTTGAATCCTTGAAACTCTGAAAACGTAGGAATGGATAAAAGCATGGGTATAAAACCTTCTCCTCCTCTCTGAGCAGACGTCTCCTCATCAGTTTTCATCCAGAGCGAACCCACAGTTTAACATTTGATCCTGATCTGCTGTTACTCACTTCATCCCTGAACGTTTAACTGATGGAGGCTTTTCCTGAATAAAAGATCAGAGAAAGTATCAGAGGATCCAGAGGAGGAGAAAAGTGTTAGAGGATTATTTCAGTCTGTGACATAAACAGCAGAATTAAGGGATAAAGAGCAGGTCTGTGATGTGTCTGTGAAAAGCTCCTGAAGAGGATGAAGAGGATGAAGAAGCTCTGAAAATGAGCTCACACAAAGAGAACAGTGAAGGATTAGGGTTTGGAGAGAGCTGCCTTTAAAACATGAAGAATTTCACAGAGACAGTATTCAGCAGGGTTTTTACACGTTTAGATAATTTCTGATACACTACGTCCTGAACGCTGAGACAAAGAGAAACTGATGTCAGAGCAGTCGACCAATCAACACACAGAATCATGTGAGGTCACAGCTTTGATTCATGGCAATGAAGCTGGTTCATGACTGAAACAGGAGGAAACACAGAAACACGGTTTGATTTATAACGAGCCAAACGTCTGCTTTTCTAGGACAAACTCCTCCTCTGCTCCTCCTCTGCTCCTCCTCTGCTCCTCCTCTGCTCCTCCTCTCCTCCTCTGCTCCTCCTCTGCTCCTCAGTTTCACCCATGTTTACAGAGGAATTTACTTTAATGGAATCTTTAAAAGTTCCCCTGGCTACCAGAACATCATTTTCCTAAATGATCAGTGTTTTTACCAGCTACATAAGAACCATAATAAAATCTCTCCAAATATCTTGGTTTATATAAAATGTGAATAAATATTTTCACCTGTAGGCCGCCATTGTTGTTTACGCCACAATAACGTCTGGGTAGTGATGTCATATGGTTGCACCGGGCTGGATCTCATACAGGATCATATAAGTCCTGGAGCGGACTTCAGTGGTTTCCAGAGGAAGTTTTGTGGGTTTGTGTTGGAAAATAGTCGGCACAGCATTTGGCTTTAGTCTCCGTTTATAATGACCCACACCTGTCAGCTCTTTCATCAGCATGGGCCGGCTAAATGCAGCAAATGCTTCTGGGGAGAAGTGGCCAGAACATAGCCGCGGCTCCATGGGAAGTTGTTTACGCCCACAAGCCATTTCCCACAACTTCCTTCTTTTCTTGTCTTTTGGGAAGCTGTGCAGACTAACATCAGTCTCCTTGTTTCCTTTGGACTGAAAAGTTCACCCAAAAGCAGCCACATGTGGCATTATTATGTTTTTTTCCCTCCTCAAACCTCGTGACTTACGGCGACTAGTAGTGAGGAAACGGCCAAATCCAGATGCACCAAGCAACCAATCTACATCATCAACCCAGAATGCATTGCTGCAGTAAAACAATGGCTGAAGGATAGAAACTGTGTTTTAAACTGTATTTTTTTTAAAGAAAAAACAATTTGTTATGTCTTTAACAACAAATTCTAGTTTGAGACAAACATTTAAGCAGATTCATGTCTGTTAGTCCTTACAGTCGGGTTCACTTTAAAAACTGATGGAGCTTCATCATTAATCTGACATCAACAAGAGGCCGTTCAACAGAAAGAGCTGCTACACGTGATGTTCATCGACTCAATGAAACCTCTCTGTCTCTCTCCCTCTCTCTCTCTCTCTCTCTCTCTGTCTCTCTCTCTCTCTGTCTCTCTCTCTCTCTCTCCCCCTCTCTCTCTCTCTCTCTCTCTCTCTCTCTCTCTCTCTCTCTCTCTCTCTCTCTCTCTCTCTCTCTCTCTCTCTCTCTCTCTCTCTCTCTCTCTCTCTCAGAGGCTGCCCTCGCTCTGCTCCGCCCCCCCCTCCAAACAGTGGGGGGAGGTNTCTCTCTCTCTCTCTCTCTCTCTCTCTCTCTCTCTCTCTCTCTCTCTCTCTCCCTGTAGATCATTGGTATCGGGCTGTGCGGCGTGTTCGAGCTGATAAAGGAAACCCGTTTCTCTCACCCGTCCCTGTGCCTGCGCAGCCTCCAGGCCTTGTTGGACATGTTACAGGGACAACAGCCCGAAGGTTTCCAGACCGAGCCCCCCGACGTCTTAGGTAACAAACAACAACAACAAACAAAAACAACAAAAACAACAACAACAACAACAACAAAAAACAGAAAAAGGACAAGAACAGCAAAAACAAAACCACAGGAGAGTTTATCACTCAGCCACACAGGGCAGAGATCTGAACATGTGACCTGTGACTTCATCATAACACTGTGACATCATTGTTAAATCATGAAGTCGTCATTACACTATGACATCATCATTACACGTTGACAAATCAGGCTGTGACATCATCATTACAATTTGCACCCATTTTTGACCACCTCCTTAGACTCATTTTTTTGCCACTTTTGTTTTATTTTCTTAGATTTTCCCCAATTTTCAGCTTTTGTAAGCAAATTTCGCTGCTTTCTGACCATTTGTTCCAGTTTAGCGTGTAACCTAATATTACGCTTTCATCCATTAGAATATTACAGCAGAACATATGGAGGTTTAATCTGATTTGTGGTTTATTGGCCTGGTCTGAGCTCACAGCTCTGTCTCTGTCCCAGCACAAACACACGATACATCAATGAGGAAATGAAGCTTTTTGTCAAAACTGTTGATTTAGTTTTTCTCTGGTGAATTTTCTGACTCTTAATGACCTGACGGACGCTTTAAACTCTGGTTTTTATGTTTTAATGATGTGTTTTCCTGCTGCTCTCAGTGATGTTTTAAGCTCTAACAGTCACCGCTCTGTTTTTATCCTCTGTGCCCCCCCCCAGAGTCCCTGTTCCAGCTGCTGTTGGAGACCACGGTCCGCAGCACGGGGCCCAACGACCCCACGGGTCAGGCCATCACCGCGCTGTCCTGCGCCTGCCTCTTCAGCCTGGTGGTGGCGTGGGGCGACACGGGGAAAATCCTGCAGGCCGTGTCCGCCATCCTGACCAACAACGGCAGCCACGCCTGCCAGACCATCCAGGTACACACACACCTGAGACACACACCTGAGACACACACCTGTGACACACACCTGAGACACACACACCTGAGACACACACCTGAGACACACCTGAGACACACACCTGAGACACACACCTGAGACACACACCTGAGACACACACTTGAGACACACACCTTAGACACACACCTGAGACAGACCTGAGACACACACCTGTGACACACCTGAGACACACACCTGAGACACACACCTGAGACACACACCTGTGACACACCTGTGACACACCTGAGACACACACCTGAGACACACACCTGAGACACACACCTGAGACACACACCTGAGACACACACGTGGTCACGCTTTCATCCCCGCTCTCCTCCTGGTTCCTCATGACTGCGTTTCCTCTCAGACTGAAGCTGCTGATGTGTTTGACCTTTAGATGCAGAGACTCTGAGTCTGGACACAATAAATTAATTTAGAGAAAACTGAAGACGCTTTGACTCCTGACGACGTTTGACTCTGTTCAACATCTGCTCTGACACTGATGAGGAGCTGAGCCTCTGTTCCTGTGAGAAACCAGAGCATCAGACATGTTCACCTTTACCTGAGGGTGGAGGACAGACAGAGTAGAGACGGATTAAAAACAGAGAAAAAAAAAGAGTAAACACAAAGAAAAAACAGAGTAAAGTCAGAGTAGAATCAGAGTAAAGTGTCTGTAGCTGCAGCCTCTTCTCTCCGTCAGGACTCAGTGTTTTCTCCTGTTCGAGGCTCTGACTGAACCGTGACTCATCACAATAACAGGACGACTGCCGGGAACTGTGTGTGTGTGTGTGTGTGTGTGTGTGTGTGTGTGTGTGTGTGTGTGTGTGTGTTTGTGTGTGTGTGTGTGTGTGTGCACTCACTCTCCTCCTACTGTTGCTCTCGTCTCTGTTGGTTGTTCTCAGCTCTTATCTTCATTTTATCGCCTCTTTAGTTTCAGTTTCTATCAGGTTCAGATAAATATCTTATTCCAAAATGTTAAAAAAGAAAAATCACGTCTGAATTGTGGAAAAGCAGATTTCTGCCAATTAGAAAGATAAAAATGTTTTTTTTTTTTACCCTTATTAAGTTCAAATTATGGAATAAAACTCAAAAATTGAAAGCTAAAGTCAAAACTTGCCAAATACAGCCAAAAGTTTAAGGTAATGAAGTCAAAGTTCAGAGAAAGTAAAGGTAAAAATTATGAGATAAAAAGTTAAAATTTTTAGATTCTTTTAGATGATTAGGATGGAGTTAAAACTTCAAGATAAAAATCCAAAATTTGATTAAAAAAAGTCAAAAATTCAAGATTACAAGTTTGAGAAACTTTAAGATTAGAGGTCAGAATTTTAACTTATGTCCAAAGAAAAAATAAATCTAGAAAAATCAGTTTTTCATTTCTATATTTTTAACAGAATTTCTTGTAATAAAAACAATAAACCTGCCAATAGAGGAAGAAACATTTGCCCTAAAGTTTCTCAAGATTGGAATAATTTCTTTGGACAAGAAACTTTTTTCTTTCCTCGTTGGCAGATTTGTTTTTTTCCTTGTTCCAGAGAATTCATCATTTTTGTTTTTCAGTAACCTGAAGATGATTTTTCTGGTCTGTTGAACGTGGCTGATGCTGAGAATAAAACGCTGTTGTTGACTAACGTGAGTCTGCCCTGCAGGTGCCGACCATCCTGAACGCGCTGCAGAGGAGCGTTCAGGCCGTGCTGGTGGGAAAGATCCAGATCCAGGACTGGTTTGGAAACGGGATCAAACGCGCGGCTCTGATGAACAAGTGGATCCTGAAAGAAGTTTCCATCGACGAGGACGAGCGCTGCCTCCTGCAGACGGACGGCTCCTTCCTCTACCTGCTCTGCAAAGACGGACTCTACAAAGTGGGCTCAGGGTACAGCGGCACCGTCAGGGTCAGTGTTTCAGAGACAACGTTCCCTCTGATCTCAAACTGTTTATTCTCTGAAACTAAAGCCTCAGAGTCTGTTTGAGCCCAAAATCACCTCAGTCTGTGTCTGATCCTCTCAGGGTCACGTCTACAACTCCACCTCTCGCATCAGGAACAGGAAGGAGAAACGGTCCTGGCTGGGCTTCGCTCAGGTCAGTGAACAAATGTTTCTTTAGAGCGGTTCAGGTTCGTCTCTGATGGTAGTTTTTAATAAACAGGTCAGTGAATAAATGTTCCTTTAGAGCGGTTCAGGTCCGTCTCTGATGGTAGTTTTTAATAAACAGGTCAGTGAACAAATGTTCCTTCAGAGCGGTTCAGGTTCTTCTCTGATGGTAGTTTTTAATAAACAGGTCAGTGAACAAATGTTCCTTCAGAGCGGTTCAGGTTCGTCTCTGATGGTAGTGTTTAGTTAACGTTCCTCGGTGGCGTTCTCTCTGATCCTGGCGTCTGTTTTTCCTCAGGGGTTCCTCTTGTACCGAGATGCCAGTAACCACACCATGTCAGCCGTGAAGATCAACCCTGAGACTCTGGAGCACGAGGGCACGGTCACGATGCCAGGTACTCACACCTACACCCCCCTTCACCCCCTCTGAGGGTGGGGCTCAGTGATGGAGGTCACACCCTCATGTCTGTGCTCTGTCTGTAGGTCAGCACGCAGACGGACAGAACATCATCTTCACTGACGGAGAGTTCATCAACCAGATCGCTGCCTGCAAAGACGTGAGTCCATGTTTCTGCTCTTTCACCTGGAAACAGCTTCTCTTACGCTGCTCACACAACGTGGAACACAGAAAACCTGGAAGCTGCCAAATCTAATTTCTTTAAATGCTTCTAAAACCAGACTGAGACGTGAGGTCGACTCATCTCAATGTGATTGTTTTTTATAACTGTGTCATTTTATTAGTCGTCTCTGTAACTTTTTGCTGCCTCTTGGCCAGGACTCCCTTAAAAAAGAGGTTTTTAATCTCAATGGGACTTTCCTGGTAAAATGAAGGATAAATAAGAAAAAATAAAACAAGCAGAAACGTCATAGAGAACCACTTCCTGTGAGGAACCATCAGGAACGCTTCAATCCATCCATCAGAAGCTTTTCCTCATGATTCCCTCATCAACTCTTTCCTGTGACTGGAGAAACTATGAGAAAACAGATTATTCTTTATTTAACTGTGGAGTTTGAACGACTAACACACGCGTTTATGATCCAGTAACTTTCATGTTTATTTACCTCAAACTCAGTAAATAATAAAAAAGCTGTGAAGCTGAAACTTCACAGAGGAATTGATGAGGGATCGATCATGGTTTTCATATCAATAAAATCATGGGGGGGTTAGCAGAAAGAGCTGCCCCCCCCCCCAGCTCATCACCAGCTCATCACCAGCTCATCACCAGCTCATCACCAGCTGTGTCACAGAAGGGGGGGGGTCCTGCTCTGTCCGTGTGTGTGTGTGTGTGTGTGTGTGTGTGTGTGTGTGTGTGTGTGTTTGTGTGTGTGTGTGTGTGTGTGTGTGTGTGAGGGGCTTTAAAGCTCGTTCCAGCTCACACACAGATCCTGATGTTTTAATCTTTTGTTTCTAACATGAATAAATGAATAAATGAAGAGTTTGTGAAGCTGCTGAGTTATTAATTAAAGATAAATGACCTTATTTACAGAAACAAACTCAGTTTGAAGAAAACAAAACTTTAACAAAACTGTCACATTTATTTTCCTCCTCACTGTGCCACAGAAACAGGTTTATTTGTTCACTTTAATTATAAAATAGCGTTATAACTGCTGTCATTATTATAATTGTGTAAAAGTGTAAATGATTCTTACAGGTGAACAGGTTTGATCAGTTTGGAAAGTTGTTTGAATTTGTTGTTTCAGTTTTTCCTTTTTTAAAGAATAAATCTGTTTTCCTGAATGTGGCTGTTCTCTCAGGTTGTTAATGACCCCCCCCTCTCTGTTTTTCTCCTGTAGGACGGGTTCGTGGTGCGGATCTACACCATGAGCTCAGACCCGGCGCTGCAGCAGGAACTGCAGCTGAAGCTGGCGAGGAAATGTCTGCACGCCTGCGGCATCTCGCTCTTCGACCTGGAGAAAGATCTGCACATCATCAGTGAGTCTGACTCCATCAAACAGCAGCTTCATCATCATCTGTGGGGGGGGGGGACCCCTCCCTCACTCTCTGTCTCCTGATGTCTCTGACTCCAAACCTGTTTCCTGTTTCCAGGCACAGGCTTCGATGAGGAGGCGGCGCTGCTGGGGGCGGGGCGAGAGTTCGCTCTGATGAAAACAGCCTCTGGAAAGGTGAGAGATCACAGCTCAGACAGGAGCAAACGATGACAGAGCAGTTATACCTGAGCAGTCTCACCTTTGACCTTTGACCTGTTTGTGGACAGCGTCTCTTTTCAAACCTTTAGTTCCTCCTGATTTATCATAAACCCAGTTCATAGAAACAGTTTGTGAAAACTTGTCTGAAGGAAACTAAAATTTCTGGGTCGACCTGACAAACAACAAAACAGATCCTGACAGAACAGTTACCCGAGCCCCTGTGATGGTGCAGAGGAAACCCCGTCTCTGAGAGCAGGCCCCTGTGATGGTGCAGAGGAAACCCCGTCTCTGAGGCGGCTGGTTTATCTGGATGAAGATGTTTGACATTTTTGAGCCGTGTGTTTCACAGCAGGGGAATGTGAAGTATGCAGCGTGTCATTGTGTGTGTGTAGGGTGTGTGTGTGTGTGTAGGGTGTGTGTGTGTGTAGGGTGTGTGTGTGTGTAGGGTGTGTGTGTGTGTTGGGTGTGTGTGTGTAGGGTGTGGTTCCCTGTGTGTGTGTGACAGATAGCTGCAGTCTCCTGTGTTTCCTCCTAATCTCACGGCTCATTATCTCCAGATTACCTGAACTCTGAGCGGCTGCAGGGTAAAAATAGGAGCAGCTGCCCTTTAATCTGAGCTCCACCTGCACCGTCACTCAGCCACAGACCAGAGAAACGTGGTCACAGACACAAACCAGAGAAACGTGGTCACAGACACAAACCAGAGAAACGTGGTCACAGACACTTCTGTTATTCAGGGTCAATGTCAGGGTCAGGGAGGTTTGATATAAACAGGAGAAAAAATGTTGTAAACTGTTTCAAACTACTTTAAACCTTTACATGTTAAACATTAACGTTATTATGTTTTCTCCACCTTCATCCCCTTTTTTTCTTCTTCAGTTTGTTTTTACTTGTTTCAAACAGTTTATTTTTGTCTGAAATATCTCGAGATGAACATGAACTGGATTTGTCTGGTGAACGTGGCTCAGATCTGAAAAGATGTTTTTGGTATAAATGAGACGTAAAAGCTTAGATTTCAGTTTCTGCAGCGTCTGAAAGTTAAAGGATCATTAATCTGTGATCTCCTCGTCCTTCATCCACGATGACAGAAACTCTGAGTCTTTGAGTCTTTTCCTCCTTAAACGTGTTTTTCTCTGCGCCCGCTCACAGATCTACTACACAGGAAAGTACCAGAGTCTGGGCATCAAGCAGGGCGGCCCGTCGGCGGGGAAGTGGGTGGAGCTTCCCGTCACCAAGTCTCCTAAGATCGCTCAGTTCTCGGTGGGACACGACGGCTCCCACGCTCTCCTGGTGGCGGAGGACGGGAGCGTTTTCTTCACCGGCTCTGCCAGCAAAGGGGAGGACGGAGAGTCCAGTGAGTTTCTAGAAAAACCTCTAAATGATTCTGTTTCCTCCTGACGACGCTGGTTAAAGTCTGAAAACACCTGACTCTGTTTCTGCAGCTAAAAGCCGCAGGCAGCCCAAACCCTACAAACCCAAGAAGATGATCAAACTGGAGACGAAGACGGCGGTGTACACGGCGTGCAACAACGGCAGCAGCAGCATCGTCACCAAGGACGGCGAGCTCTACATGTTCGGCAAAGACGCCATTTACAGCGACAGCACCTGTGAGTTTAACAACGAGGAAAAGAAGTTTCCACAGATTTTAGAAGTTCAGAAAGAAAATCTCTGTCTCTCTCTCTCTCTCTCCAGGTCAGGTGACGGACCTCAAAGGTCACTTTGTAACTCAGGTAGCCATGGGAAAAGCCCACACGTGTGTCCTGACCAAGAGCGGCGAGGTCTGGACCTTTGGCGTGAACAACAAAGGTCAATGTGGCAGAGACACGGGCGCCATGAGCCAGGCGGGAAAAGGTGAGGAGACGCTCAGAAACACTTTCTTCTTCCGTGGTTTTCTCTCTGAGTCTAACGCTGACCCCCCCCCTCCTGAAGCGTTCGGCGTGGAGAGCATGGCCACAGCCATGGACGAGGACCTGGAGGACGAGCTGGAGGAGAAGGAGGAGAAGAGCATGATGTGTCAGCCCGGCATGCACAAGTGGAAGCTGGACCAGTGCATGGTCTGCACCGTCTGTGGGGACTGCACCGGCTACGGCGCCAGCTGTGTGAGCAGCGGGAGGCCCGACAGGGTCCCCGGGGGGTGAGTCATACAGGGGGGGGGCAGACAGGGTCACAGGGGGGTGAGTCATACAGGGNTGTGTGTGTGTGTGTGTGTGTGTGTGTGTGTGTGTGTGTGCGTGTGTGTGTGTGTGTGTGTGTGTGACACGGCCCCCCCCCCTTTAACTCTAATGAACACGTTTGTGTTTGTTTGAGCCTACAGCTGTTACTCAGGAGTTAAAGATGAATTTAACTCTTTGACTGAAGCTGCTGATGTTACACACACACACACACACACACATCTATAAGGTTTAATCTGGGTTAATCCAAACATCAGTGCGATGCTGTGTGTGTGTGTGTGTGTGTGTGTGTGTGTGTGTGTGTGAGGGGCTTTAAAGCTCGTTCCCGCTCACACACAGATCCTGATGTGTTAATCTTTTGTTTCTAACATGAATAAATGAAGAATATGAAGTTTGTGAAGCTGCTGAGTTATTAATTAAAGATAAATTTCTTATTTACAGAAACAAACTCAGTTTGAAGAAAACAAAACTGTCACATTTATTTTCCTCCTCACTGTGCCACAGAAACAGGTTTATTTGTTCACTTTAATTATAAAATAACATTATAACTGCTGTCATTATTATAATTGTGTAAAAGTGTAAATGATTCTTACAGGTGAACAGGTTTGATCAGTTTGGAAAGTTGTTTGAATTTGTTGTTTCAGTTTTTCCTTTTTTAAAGAATGAATCTGTTTTCCTCATGTGGCTGTCCTCTCAGGTTGTTAATGACCCCCCCCCCCTCTGTTTTTCTCCTGCAGGACGGGTTCGTGGTGCGGATCTACACCATGAGCTCAGACCCGGCGCTGCAGCAGGAACTGCAGCTGAAGCTGGCGAGGAAATGTCTGCACGCCTGCGGCATCTCGCTCTTCGACCTGGAGAAAGATCTGCACATCATCAGTGAGTCTGACTCCAACGAACAGCAGCTTCATCATCATCTGTGGGGGGGACCCTCCCTCACTCTGTCTCCTGATGTCTCTGACTCCAAACCTGTTTCCTGTTTCCAGGCACAGGCTTCGATGAGGAGGCGGCGCTGCTGGGGGCGGGGCGAGAGTTCGCTCTGATGAAAACAGCCTCTGGAAAGGTGAGAGATCACAGCTCAGACAGGAGCAAACGATGACAGAGCGGTTATACCTGATCAGTCTCACCTTTGACCTTTGACCTGTTTGTGGACGGCGGCTCTTTTCAAACCTTTAGTTCCTCCTGATTTATCATAAACTCAGTTCATAGAAACAGTTTGTGAAAACTTGTCAGAAGGAAACTAAAATTTCTGAGTCGACCTGACAAACAACGAAACAGATCCTGACAGAACAGTCGGACAACTTAGGGTTTTACCCGAGCCCCTGTGATGGTGCAGGGGAAACCCCGTCTCTGAGAGCAGGCCCCTGTGATGGTGCAGAGGAAACCCCGTCTCTGAGCGGCTGGTTTATCTGGATGAAGATGTTTGACATTTTTGAGCCGTGTGTTTCACAGCAGGGGAATGTGAAGTATGCAGCGTGTCATTGTTTGTGTGTAGGGTGTGTGTGTGTGTGTGTTGGGTGTGTGTGTGTGTGTTGGGTGTGTGTGTGTGTGTGTAGGGTGTGGTTCCCTGTGTGTGTGTGACAGATAGCTGCAGTCTCCTGTGTTTCCTCCTAATCTCACGGCTCATTATCTCCAGATTACCTGAACTCTGAGCGGCTGCAGGGTAAAAATAGGAGCAGCTGCCCTTTAATCTGAGCTCCACCTGCACCGTCACTCAGCCACAGACCAGAGAAACGTGGTCACAGACACAAACCAGAGAAACGTGGTCACAGACACAAACCAGAGAAACTTGGTCACAGACACAAACCAGAGAAACTTGGTCACAGACACTTCTGTTATCAGGGGTCAACGTCAGGGTCAGGGAGGTTTGATATAAACAGGAGAAAAAAGGTTTTAAACTGTTTCAAACTACTTTAAACCTTTACACGTTAAACATTAACGTTATTATGTTTTCTACACCTTCATCCCCTTTTTTTCTTCTTCAGAGTTTGTTTTTACTTGTTTCAAACAGTTTATTTTTGTCTGAAATATCTCGAGATGAACATGAACTGGATTTGTCTGGTGAGCGTGGCTCAGATCTGAAAAGATGTTTTTGATATAAATGAGACGTAAAAGCTTAGATTTCAGTTTCTGCAGCGTCTGAAAGTTAAAGGATCATTAATCTGTGATCTCCTCGTCCTTCATCCACGATGACAGAAACTCTGAGTCTTTGAGTCTTTTCCTCCTTAAACGTGTTTTTCTCTGCGCCCGCTCACAGATCTACTACACAGGAAAGTACCAGAGTCTGGGCATAAAGCAGGGCGGCCCGTCGGCGGGGAAGTGGGTGGAGCTTCCCGTCACCAAGTCTCCTAAGATCGCTCAGTTCTCGGTGGGACACGACGGCTCCCACGCTCTCCTGGTGGCGGAGGACGGGAGCGTTTTCTTCACCGGCTCTGCCAGCAAAGGGGAGGACGGAGAGTCCAGTGAGTTTCTACTAAAAACCTCTGAATGATTCTGTTTCCTCCTGACGACGCTCGTTAAAGTCTGAAAACACCTGACTCTGTTTCTGCAGCTAAAAGCCGCAGGCAGCCCAAACCCTACAAACCCAAGAAGATGATCAAACTGGAGACGAAGACGGCGGTGTACACGGCGTGCAACAACGGCAGCAGCAGCATCGTCACCAAGGACGGCGAGCTCTACATGTTCGGCAAAGACGCCATTTACAGCGACAGCACCTGTGAGTGTAGCAACGAGGAAAAGAAGTTTCCACAGATTTTAGAAGTTCAGAAAGAAAATCTCTGTCTCTCTCTCTCTCTCCAGGTCAGGTGACGGACCTCAAAGGTCACTTTGTAACTCAGGTAGCCATGGGAAAAGCCCACACGTGTGTCCTGACCAAGAGCGGCGAGGTCTGGACCTTTGGCGTGAACAACAAAGGTCAATGTGGCAGAGACACGGGCGCCATGAGCCAGGCGGGAAAAGGTGAGGAGACGCTCAGAAACGCTTTCTTCTTCTGTGGTTTTCTCTCTGAGTCTAACGCTGACCCCCCCCCCCCTCCTGAAGCGTTCGGCGTGGAGAGCATGGCCACAGCCATGGACGAGGACCTGGAGGACGAGCTGGAGGAGAAGGAGGAGAAGAGCATGATGTGTCAGCCCGGCATGCACAAGTGGAAGCTGGACCAGTGCATGGTCTGCACCGTCTGTGGGGACTGCACCGGCTACGGCGCCAGCTGTGTGAGCAGCGGGAGGCCCGACAGGGTCCCCGGGGGGTGAGTCATAGAGGGGGGGGCAGACAGGGTCCCCGGGGGGTGAGTCATAGAGGGGAGGCCCGACAGGGTCCCCGGGGGGTGAGTCATACAGGGGGGGGCAGGGTCACGGGGTCACAATCTAAAGGTCAGTACATAAACACTGAAACACTGCACAGAGTGATTTCACACATGTACAACACTAATATATGTATATAACACAATAACACACTAATATAATTGTGAATATGAATATAATTCTGTCCTTTTCCAAATTTCATAAAAACAGGAGCCTGAATTCTCCTCCTGAATTTACTGTTTTATATAAATATTTTTAAAATGTCCCTGAAAGTAAAGAAAATAATGAAAGAACCAGAAACTCAGAAACAGAACAGACTTAAAGCAGAAATCACCCCCCCAGCCTCAACACCCCCCCAGCCCACCTGACCACCATGGCGTCCAGGGCCTTCAGCCCCACTCCTGGAACCCCCCACCCCCAATATCTGTGACACTGACTCTGTAACTTCTTTCAGATCCAACCTAAAAAACCATCTTTTCCACCGAGCTGACTCACTGTGACTGTTTCTAAACTCCGTTTTTCTTTTAAACTTTTACATTTTGAATTGGAGTTTGTTTTTAAATCTGTTCTGTGCGGCGTCTTTGGGTGACCTGAAAGGAGCCTTTTCATAAAATAAATTATTATTATCATTATTATTATTATTATTATTAAATCAGGATTTTCTCTCCCAGGCTGTCACACATTGGTGTTAGATGGTTTAGAGAACAGCCCGTTTTCCTGTTTTCTCTGACTGTTTCTTGTTTTCTCTGACTGTTTCTTATTTTCTCTGACTGTTTCTTGTTTTCTCTGTTTTCCTGTTTTCTCTGACTGTTTCTTGTTTTCTCTGACTGTTTCTTGTTTTCTCTGACTATTTCCTGTTTTCTCTGACTGTTTCTTGTTTTCTCTGACTATTTCCTGTTTTCTCTGACTGTTTCCTGTTTTCTCTGACTGTTTCTTGTTTTCTCTGACTGTTTCCTGTTTTCTCTGACTGTTTCTTGTTTTCTCTGACTGTTTCCTGTTTTCTCTGACTGTTTCNGAAGCTCGACAGAGAGGAATCTTTGACGCCGTCAAGGAGATGATTCCTCTGGACCTGCTGCTGGGTACGAGCAGCGGGAAACGCCACCATACTTCATATCAACACTGTCATCACACACACACACACACACACACACACACACACACACACACACACACACACACACACACACACACACACACACACACACACCTGAGCCGTGTCTTCATCAGTTTTTGAGGATGATTTTCTTTCTGCTGTTTCAGCCACACTGCAAAAAAAGAAAAACAGAAGTCTGAGTCAGTGTTTGTGTCTTATTTTTAGTAAAAAAAAACTTTTTTAAAACTTAATATGAGCCACATTTATCAGACCAGTCCAGAAAAATATTTTATTTCAACTTATTTAAAGACAGAAAAGAATGCTGAAAAGTTTATAACAAGGAAAAAAATCTGGTAAGAAAAGACATGATTCTGATTTTGTAGAGACTGATAATTAGTCAGATCATTTGGAAACATCATGATAAATTATTTATTTACTTTGGTGTTGATGATGATCAGGTAAATATCTGGAGTTGGAGTTGACACATTTTTCTTCCTCATTGGCAGATTTTTTTCCTCTTGTTATGAACAATTCGTCATTTTTGTCTCTAACTTGAAATCAGACATTTTTCTGGACTTGTCATTTAAACATGAATCCTGAAAAGAAAATTTGTTCAAAAAAATCAGACGTAAACACTTGTTTAGGTTTCAGTTTTTGCTGCTGTCACATCTGTGTCTGTGTCTGAGTCGATCACCATCATTCTTGCTCTTTGTTTTGTTTTTGTTTTGTTTTGTTTTTGTTTTGTTTTGTTTTTGTTTTGTTTTGTTTTTGTTTTGTTTTGTTTTGTTGTTGTGCAGAAACAGTCGCTGCTTCTCCATCACGTCTCTCCTTCATTCATTCATGTCTGTCTCGCCTTGTCCTCCCCCCTCCCTCCCTTCCTCATCACCCCCCCCCCCCCCCCCCCCCCCCCCCCCATCCTGTCTGGGCTGCCTGTACCTGGGACCTGTTTGTTTTCAGCTGTGCCTGTCCCCCCCCCTCCAGGAGTGAACATCGAGGAGCACATTCAGATCCGTCAGGAGGAGAAACGACAGAGGATCAACCGGCGCCACCGTCTGGAGGAGGGCAGAGGTACGGCTCAGGGGGGGTGAGGAGTCAGTGAGGGAGGGGGTGAGGGCGCTGAGATCAGCCTGTATGTGTGTGTGTGTGTTGGTGACCCCCCCTCGCCTGTGTTTTTATGATTTCAGTGTGTGAGTGTTTGGTTGTTGTTGTTGTTGTTGTTGTTGTTGTTGTGGTGCAGTTTTCTCACGTCTCCTTCTTCTTCTTCTGTTCTCCCATTGTGAGCTTTGTGCATGTGATTCAAAGAAAGAGGGGGGGGTCCGGGAGAACAAAAAGGACCAGGGTAAAAATACTTGGTCGCACTCGTCCGGGATCGGTCTTATTCTGGGGAAGTCCGGGAGTCCGTTTTTGCCCTGTTCGTGTTTCCATGAAACCAAAAGTGATTGAGTGGCCCGCGTCTCTGCGGCGAAAGAGGGTTGGACCGACGGGGGGGGGTCGACCCCCAGCCCACTGCTCTCTCACTCTGTCAGGCAGGAGCTGCCCCCCCCCAGCCCACTGCTCTCTCACTCTGTCAGGCAGGATCTGCCCCCCCCAGCCCACTGCTCTCTCACTCTGTCAGGCAGGGGGGGGGTTGGTTGAATCACAATTAGATCTTTTTACAGAATTGTTCAGCCCTAAACTGAGGAAACTAACTGTTGAAGCTTTGGAGCTGGAATTCTGTCACTTTCTTGTTGATGAACAGTTGATGAACTGTCCCAAAGTCTCTGTTGTTGTATTTTATTCTTGTTCCACACGTTTGCTCTGGACTCAGGAAAGTTCTGGACTCGATGAAGAAGAAACTTCCAGGACTTAAACTCTAGTTTTTACCCCAGAGACTGTGACCTGCCCTGAGCTGTTGAGCCAGGCAGTGTCAGACTCTGTGGTTGGTCTTTGCCTCCTCTGTGAGTTCAGGAGTTCATCTCCAGACTGAGTCAGGGTGTGCCCCCCTCCCTCAGTGATTCTTGTGCCCCCCTCCCTCAGTGATTCTTGTGCCCCCNGACCAAGAGCGGCGAGGTCTGGACCTTTGGCGTGAACAACAAAGGTCAATGTGGCAGAGACACGGGCGCCATGAGCCAGGCGGGAAAAGGTGAGGAGACGCTCAGAAACACTTTCTTCTTCCGTGGTTTTCTCTCTGAGTCTAACGCTGACCCCCCCCCTCCTGAAGCGTTCGGCGTGGAGAGCATGGCCACAGCCATGGACGAGGACCTGGAGGACGAGCTGGAGGAGAAGGAGGAGAAGAGCATGATGTGTCAGCCCGGCATGCACAAGTGGAAGCTGGACCAGTGCATGGTCTGCACCGTCTGTGGGGACTGCACCGGCTACGGCGCCAGCTGTGTGAGCAGCGGGAGGCCCGACAGGGTCCCCGGGGGGTGAGTCATACAGGGGGGGGGCAGACAGGGTCACAGGGGGGTGAGTCATACAGGGGGGGGCAGGGTCACAGGGGGTCACAATCTAAAGGTCAATACATAAACACTGAAACACTGCACAGAGTGATTGCACACATGTACAACACTAATATAATTGTGAATATAAATATAATTCTGTCCTTTTCCAAATTTCCTAAACACAGGAGCCTGAATTCTCCTCCTGAATTTACGGTTTTATATAAATGTTTTTAAAATGTCCCTGAAAGTAAAGAAAATAATGAAAGAACCAGAAACTCAGAAACAGAACAGACTTAAAGCAGAAATCATCCTCCCAGCCTCAACACCCCCCCAGCCTCAACACCCCCCCAGCCCACCTGACCACCATGGGGTCCAGGGCCTTCAGCTCCACNAATATCTGTGACACTGACCCTTTAACTTCTTTCAGATCCAACCTAAAAACCATCTTTTCTGACTCACTGTGACTGTTTCTAAACTCTGTTTTTCTTTTAAACTTTTACATTTTGAATTGGAGTTTGTTTTTAAATCTATTCTGTGCAGCAGCTTTGGGCGACCTGAAAGGCACCTTTTATTGGAATAAATTATTATTATTATTATTATTATTATTATTATTATTATTAAATCAAGATTTTCTCTCCCAGGCTGTCACACATTGGATGGTTTAGAGAACAGGTCCCGTTTTCCTGTTTTCTCTGTTTCCTGTTTTCTCTGACTGTTTCTTGTTTTCTCTGACTGTTTCCTGTTTTCTCTGACTGTTTCCTGTTTTCTCTGACTGTTTCCTGTTTTCTCTGACTGTTTCCTGTTTTCTCTGACTGTTTCCTGTTTTCTCTGACTGTTTCCTGTTTTCTCTGACTGTTTCCTGTTTTCTCTGACTGTTTCCTGTTTTCTCTGACTGTTTCTTGTTTTCTCTGACTGTTTCTTGTTTTCTCTGACTGTTTCCTGTTTTCTCTGACTGTTTCCTGTTTTCTCTGACTGTTTCCTGTTTTCTCTGACTGTTTCCTGTTTTCTCTGACTGTTTCCTGTTTTCTCTGACTGTTTCTTGTTTTCTCTGACTGTTTCTCGTTTTCTCTGACTGTTTCCTGTTTTCTCTGACTGTTTCCTGTTTTCTCTGACTGTTTCCTGTTTTCTCTGACTGTTTCCTGTTTTCTCTGACTGTTTCCTGTTTTCTCTGACTGTTTCTCGTTTTCTCTGACTGTTTCTTGTTTTCTCTGACTGTTTCTTGTTTTCTCTGACTGTTTCGTTGTCAGGATCTGCGGCTGCGGCTCTGGAGAGTCGGGCTGCTCGGCGTGCGGCTGCTGTAAAGCTTGCGCCCGTGAGCTGGACGGTCAGGAAGCTCGACAGAGAGGAATCTTTGACGCCGTCAAGGAGATGATTCCTCTGGACCTGCTGCTGGGTACGAGCAGCGGGAAACGCCACCATACTTCATATCAACACTGTCATCATACACACACACACACACACACACACACACACACACACACACACACACACACACACACACACACACACCTGAGCCGTGTCTTCATTAGTTTTTGAGGATGATTTTCTTTCTGCTGTTTCAGCCACACTGCAAAAAAAAGAAAAACAGAAGTCTGAGTCAGTGTTTGTGTCTTATTTTTAATAAAAAAAACTTTTTAAAAACTTGATATGAGCCACATTTATCAGACCAGTCCAGAAATATATTTATTTCAACTTATTTAAAGACAGAAAAGAATGCTGAAAAGTTTATAACAAGGAAAAAGATCTGGTAAGAAAAGACATGATTCTGATTTTGTAGAGACTGATAATTAGTCAGATCATTTGGAAACATCATGATAAATTATTTATTTACTTTGGTGTTGATGATGATCAGGTAAATATCTGGAGTTGGAGTTGACACATTTTTCTTCCTCATTGGCAGATTTTTTTCCTCTTGTTATGAACAATTCAGACGTCATTTTTGTCTCTAACTTGAAATCAAACATTTTTCTGGACTTGTCATTTAAACATGAATCCTAAAAAGAAAATTTGTAGCAAAAATCAGACGTAAACACTTGTTTAGGTTTCAGTTTTTGCTGCTGTCACATCTGTGTCTGTGTCTCTGAGTCGATCACCATCGTTCTCGCTCTTTGTTTTGTTTTGTTTTTGTTTTGTTTTGTTTTTGTTTTGTTTTGTTTTTGTTTTTTTGTTTTGTTTTGTTTTGTTTTGTTTTGTTTTGTTGTTGTTTTTGTGCAGAAACAGTCGCTGCTTCTCCATCACGTCTCTCCTTCATTCATTCATGTCTGTCTCGCCTTGTCCTCCCCCCTCCCTCCCTTCCNCTGAGCTCTGAGCGTGTGGTCGTTTCTGATCGTTTGTGTGTTTTTGCAGAAAGGGCAGCTGGGACGGCCCATCCTCGACATGCCCTACTGGAACGCCAAACCCTCGCCGATGCCCAACATCGGTGCCAAATACGGACGCAAAGCCACCTGGATCGGAGCCAGCGGCGACCAGACCTTCCTGCGCATCGACGAGGCGCTCATCAACTCCCACGTCCTGGCGACCTCGGAGATCTTCGCCAGCAAACACATCATCGGCCTGGTGCCGTCCTCCGTGTCCGAGCCGCCGCCGTTCAAGTGTCTGCTCATCAACAAGATGGACGGCAGCTGCCGCACCTTCAACGACTCGGAGCAGGAAGACCTGCAGGGCTTCGGCCTCTGCCTCGACCCCGTCTACGACGTCATCTGGAGGTCAGTGGGCGCCGCGGCGGTGAGTGTTGTGAGGTTTGAAACCCGTGGTTGACTCTGACTCTGTGTTGCGTTCAGGTTCCTTCCCGCCTCTCGGGAGATGTTGTGCTACAACGCGGTGATCGCCGACGCCAGGATGCCGTCGCCCACCGACCTCCAGGCTCGCTGCAGCATCCTCAGCCCCGAGCTGGCGCTGCCCTCAGGATCCCACGCCACCACCACCCGCTCGCACGGCGCGCTGCACATCCTGGGTAACGAAGAGTCCGAGTCTGAGGTCACGTTAACAAACGATGACGAGGCTCAGAGCGACTCATCACTCCTTCAGTTTATCTGATCATAGTTTTTACTTCAGTCAGAGGAAAAATTAAATTCTCTTTTCTTCCTGTGACACAGTTTTTTAGAAATTTCCTAAAAAAAACTGAAGTTTTCCTTTACGGCTCATTTATAAACTGTTTACATGATCAAAGCTCCAATCAGGTGTCAGCGTTTGACCTCAGGGGCTGACGGCGAGTGTTTGTTTGTGGTCGCAGGTTGTCTGGACACGCTGGCCGCCATGCAGGAGCTGAAAATGGGCGTGGCCAGCGCCGAGGAGGAGACGCAGGCGGTGATGAAGGTTTACTCCAAGGAGGACTACAGCGTGGTCAACCGCTTCGAGAGTAAGAGACAGAAAAACAAAACAAAAAATAAAGAGTGAGAGAGAAAAAAACTCAGAGTGAGAGAGAAAAAAACTCAGAGTGAGAGAGAAAAAAACTCAGAGTGAGAGCCGCCGACCACAGGACGTGATGTGATGCATGATGGGAAACTCTGGTAGAGAGTTCAGTTCAGTGAAGATTTGAAGCTTCAGATTTTGAGTCAGAGCAGCTGTGAGAGAAAACGCGTGTGTGACGTGTTTTTCGTGTGTGTCCCAGGTCACGGCGGTGGGTGGGGCTACTCGGCTCACTCGGTGGAGGCCATTCGCTTCTGTGCAGACGCAGACATCCTGCTGGGGGGGCTGGGTCTGTTCGGGGGGCGAGGGGAGTACACTGCCAAGATCAAGGTCAGTCTCTGGAACTTTTGTCATAAAAACGTCTGAAACAGGAAGTGACAGAGAAAACGTTTCCAGTTTAGTTTGTAATTAGTTTCTTTATGTTTCTAAACTCTTCTCTGATTCGTTGCTGAGCAGCTGTTTGAGCTGGGACCTGATGGCGGCGACCACGAGACGGACGGCGACCTGCTGGCAGAGACCGACGTGCTGGCGTACGACTGCGCCGCGAGGTAAGAGAGTTGTCTCTAAGAAAACAGAGGAAAAAACGGTGCAGTTTAACGCCACAGTTTAACGCCACAGTTATTGCGGTGTCAGATTGCGGTGTCAGATTGCGGTGTCATTAACGCCACAGTCTAACGCCACAGTTTAACGTCACAGTTTAACGCCACAGTCTAACGCCACAGTCTAACGCCACAGTCTAACGCCACAGTTTAACGCCACAGTGTAACTTCACAGTTTAACGCCACAGTTTAACTTCACAGTTTAACGCCACAGTTTAACGCCGCAGTCTAACGCCGCTGTGTGATGCTTTCAGGGAGAAGTACGCCATGATGTTCGACGAGCCCGTGCTGCTGCAGCTGGGCTGGTGGTACGTGGCGTGGGCGCGAGTGTCCGGTCCCAGCAGCGACTGTGGGTCTCATGGTCAGGCCACGATAACGACGGACGACGGGTGAGAACGACTGATCCATGAGTCACAAACAGGAACTGATCTAGTTTATTTTAGCTCTTCTTTTTCCTCCAGTTTCTGCTGAAGTTGTGAAACAGTTTTTATGTGAATCAACAAAAACAGCTTCAGCATTTTCTCTCTTCTCTGTGATTCTGTTTTTAAAAACTCCATCACAGATGAAGACGTTCATCAGTTTCTCCTGAATCGTTGGTTTCTGTCTCTTTTATTTCTCTGTGAAGTCTCCACGTCTAAAATCAGCTGTTTTACCTGAAGCTGGATGTTTTTGTTTCTCTCCGTTTTCATGTTTCCTCTCGTCGTTTTCTCCTCAGCGTGGTTTTTCAGTTTAAAAGCTCGAAGAAGTCGAACAACGGCACAGACGTGAACGCGGGGCAGATTCCTCAGCTTCTCTACAGGTCAGTCAAACTTCCTGTTTCTGTTTTTACCTGAAAACTCTGCAGGAAACGTTTTAACTGTGACTCTGTTGATGCTCAGACTTCCCTCCAACGACGGAAACGCCTCCAAAGGGAAGCAGCAGACCAGCGAGCCCGTCCACATCCTCAAACGCTCGTTCGCTCGCACCGTCTCCGTGGTGAGTGTGTGTCAGCTCAGTTTTATTCTCCTGTTCCTGCTCAGTCCTGTCCTCACCTGCCCCCCCTGCCCCCCCCAGGAGTGCTTCGAGTCCCTGCTGAGCATCCTGCACTGGAGCTGGACCACGCTGGTGCTGGGGGTGGAGGAGCTGCGGGGGCTGAAGGGTTTCCAGTACACGGCCACGCTGCTGGACCTGGAGCGGCTGCGCTTCGTGGGAACCTGCTGTTTGAGGCTCCTGAGAGTTTATATCTGTGAGATCTTCCCCATCGCAGGTGAGAGGAGGAGAAACTCAGATACAGAGAGAGTTTCTGCTGCAGGAACAAAACACTGATGATGCATTTATGCTCACTTACCTGGAGATACCTGCAGGTTAAAGTGAGAAAACCAATCACAGCGCACGTCACACCAGGTGTTTATAAATCTACTGAAAACAATCGTAACTGAAATAACACGAAGTCTGAGGTTTAGACGTAACCTGTGGGATTCATGACGTTTAGAGACGCGTTACAGAAATAAGGAAACGTCTCTGATATCTGATATTTTACAGCTCATTTAGCCGATAACTGACACAGATACAGATGTTTTCACTGCTAATAACAGAAATCTTCAACTTTCTTCTGTGTTGGAATTATTGTACAGTTATACACTGCAAAAACTGAAATCTAATCAAGTCATTCTGTCTTATTTTTAGTCAAATTTCTCTTTCTATTCTTGATTTGAGCCACTTTTACTCGACAAGGTCATAAAAATGTCTCATTTCAAGTTTTTAAAGACAAAAATGAGGCATCAATTGTTTGTAACATGTAAAAAAAATTCAGCCAATGGGATAAGATAAAAGATTCTTGTTTTAAGACATCTTTCTAATTTCAAGAAACTTCCCGGGTGAATTCGTCTTATCCCATTGGCAGATTTTTTTGACTTGTTACAAGCAATTTACACCTCATTTTGTCTTAAAGAAACTTGAAATAAGACATTTTTATGACCTGGTCTGGTGAATGTGGCTCAAATTAAGAACAATAAGACAATTTTTACTACAAATAAGACAGAATGACTTGATTAGATTTCAGTTTTTACAGTGTATAGTACAAACAATTATCACATTTCTTATATATTATTCATTTTCAGTGCAAAATAATGCAAATACTTAATGCTCTCCTTTAGTTAATCATAATGAAACACAACCAGAGAGAATTTGACCAGTTTCATCAGCCGATAACTGATTCTTCATTTTAAGCCGATGACGTTTGTTCCCCGTCACAGCGGCTCCTGTTTGCTGTGTTTGTGTTAGTTGAAGTTTTGTTTGTTTGTTTGTCTCTGAGCTGCAGCCAGCACCAAAGCGGTGGTGGAGGAGTCGAGTAAACTGGCGGAGTGTGTGGGGAAAACTCGCAGCCTGCTGAAGAAGATCCTGTCTGAGGGGATGGATAACTGTCTGACCAAGCTGGACAACGACCCTCAGGGTTACCTGTCGCAGCCGCTCACGCTGCTGGAGGCCGTGCTGCAGGAGTGTCACAACACCTTCACCGCCTGCTTCCACTCCTTCTACCCCACCCCTGCCCTGCAGTGGGCGTGTCTCTGCGACCTGCTCAACTGCCTCGACCAGGTACACGCACACATGCACGTTAAAGTTAAACTCAGACATTTAAAAGAAGTCACATGATCATTTTCACCCTTTTACCGTGATACCAGACACATTCTGAAAAGTTTGTGTAATTATTTCCTGATTCTGTGACAGTCCTGTAAAGTAAAGTTTGACCCTTAAATCTCTGTTTCTCTGCGTCTCCTCCTCAGGACATCGCTGAAGCAAACTTCCGTACGTCCAGCAGCCGCCTGCTGGCCGCCGTGATGTCGGCGCTCTGCAACACGTCGGTCAAACTCACCTCCATCCTGCCCATCGCCTACGACGGCGAAGTGCTGCTGCGCTCGCTGGTCAAACAGGTCAGCACGGAGAACGACTCGGCGCTCGCTCACCGCTTCCCCCTGCTGGTGGCGCACATGGAGAAACTCAGCCACGTGAGTCTCACACTTTGGACGCTTT
Organism: Thalassoma bifasciatum; assembly: GCA_008086565.1. Classification (NCBI taxonomy): domain Eukaryota; kingdom Metazoa; phylum Chordata; class Actinopteri; order Labriformes; family Labridae; genus Thalassoma; species Thalassoma bifasciatum. The sequence goes on from RPOG01002746.1 coordinate 54,860, forward strand.
AGACGCTTTAAACTTTAGACACTTTAGACGCTTTAGACACTTTAGACGCTTTAGACACTTTAAACTTCAGACGCTTTAAACTTTAGACGCTTTAGACGCTTTAGACGCTTTAGACACTTTAAACTTTAGACGCTTTAGATGCTTTAAACTTTAGACGCTTTAAACTTTAGACGCTTTAGACGCTTTAAACTTTAGACGCTTTAGACGCTTTAGACGCTTTAGACGCTTTAAACTTTAGACGCTTTAGACGCTTTAAACTTTAGACGCTTTAGACGCTTTAGACGCTTTANGCCAACATCACGCCAACATCACACCAACATCACACCAACATCACGCCAACATCACACCAACATCACGCCAACATCACGCCTACATAACGCCAACATCGCGCCAACATCACGCCAACATCACACCAACATCACGCCAACATCACACCAACATCACACCAACATCACGCCAACATCACGCCTACATAACGCCAACATCACGCCAACATCACGCCAACATCACGCCACCATCACGTCAACAGAAAAAAACAAAACGCCGTCTGACTCCTCCCCCTCTCCTTCTGTCTCGTCTCAGGTTTCCTTCCCCGACTGCGTCCGTTGGACCACCATCGAGTTCGACCCTCAGTGCGGCACGGCTCAGCCCGAGGACGTGCTGCGCCTGCTCATCCCCAGCCGCACGCTGCACCTGTCCAGCCTGGGGGGGAAGCCTCTGATCCACGACACCATCAACACCTGGACCGAGCTCAAGAAGTTCTCCGGCTCCAGCGGCTGGCCCACCACCGTCCTGGTGCTGCCCGGTGAGAGCGCCGCGTCATCAGAGCGTCATCAGGACGACCAAACGCTGTGTTAATGCTCTGTTAGACGCTAAACGCTGCCCCCTATGGGCCTGGATGATTACAGACGCTCTCATTAACAGATTTACTCGGTTACATGTGGATGAAAGTATTCTAAAAAACAAATGAGGGCGTTTTTTGTTTTAGAGGAGCTTTTACCTCAGATGTTCTCCTCTCAGTGATCACCTGTTGCTCACCTGTGCCCCCCCCCCCCTCTGTCCTCAGGTAATGAAGTCCTGTTCTCCTTGGAGACGGCCTCAGACTACGTCAAAGATGAGAAAGCTTGTTTTTACGGCTTCAAGTGTGTCGCCGTGGGATACGAGTTTAACCCTGGACCTGACGAGGTAAAAAAATCAAACTGTCCTTCTGTTCATCGACTCAGGCAGAAAGAAACGAGCTCAGAGCGACTGATCGAACTGATCAAACTGATCGAACTGATCGAACTGATCGAACTGATCAAACTGATTGAACTGATCAAACTGATCGAACTGATCAAACTGATGAAGCTGTTGTTTCAGGGAACCATCCTGCTGGAGAAGGAGCTGGCTTACCTGGGGAGTGTGTGTGCAGCTGCTCTGATGAAGAAGGACCTGGCTCTGCCCATAGGTGAGGAGGAGGAGGAGGAGGAGGAGAAAGAGGAGGAGAAAAGGTGGGACAGGTGTTGTTTGAATCTGACTCCATGTTTCTTCTTCTTCTCTTCAGGAAACGAGCTGGAGGAGGATCTGGAGATTCTGGAGGAAGCTTCTCTTCAGGTTTCTGTTTCTCTCTGACTCTGGAGTTTCTGTCTGTACCTGCGGCTCCTGCGCTCAGGTGTTTACTCTCTGTGTGTCTGTCTCAGGTGTGTAAGTCTCACTCAGGGATCCTGGGGAAGGGTCTGGCTCTGTCTCACTCCCCCACCATCCTGGAGGCTCTGGAGGGAAACCTGCCGCTGCACCTGCAGACCAACGAGCACTCCTTCCTGGAGGATTTCATCACCTGTGTGCAGAACTCCAGCGGAGGACGACTGGCCAGGTACACCTGTGTGTCTCTGACTCTGGTGCTCAGGTGTTCAGGTGTGTACCTGTCAGACTGACCCCCCCCCCTGTTTTCCTCACCTGTGACCCTCAGGTGGCTGCAGCCCGACTCGTACGCTGACCCTCAGAAAACGTCTCTGATCCTGAACAAAGACGACATTCGCTGTGGTTGGCCGGCGACCGTGGTGGTCCAGACCAAAGACCAGTACGGAGACGTGGTCCACGTCCCCAACATGAAGGTGAGACACCTGCTTCAGGTCTGAGAGGAAGGAAACACAGGGCAGAAACAAAAACAAGAGCTCACAGAGGTCACAGAGTGAAAACAGCTGTTACCGTGGTAACGATAAACCATGTGATGAAACTCACCAGTGAGGAAACAAATTCTGCTGCTTAAAAACATGAAAAACTGGATTTGTTGACGTTTTTCTTTTTCTCGTATAAAATCAAACTTATTAGAGATTTTTTAAAAATCTTTTTGTCTTTATTTTGGGATAGTTTAGAGTTTTATCAGAAAATGTAAACGTTGACTCTAAACTCTCTGACAGGTGGAGGTGAAGGCCGTCCCCGTCTCCCAGAAAAAGTCCATGCAGCCTGAGAACGTGAAGAAGCTGCAGCGTTTACCTGGAAGCTCCTCCCCCTCCTCCTCGGGCCCTGACCTGACCTTCGGCGGTTTGCCGGTGCCAAAGCTGGAGGCCACGTACGAGCCCATGATCGTGAAGGAGGCGCGCTACATCGCCATCACCATGATGAAGGTCGGTCTGATTGTTTAGTTTCCTCCCGCTTTGTCAAAGTCACACGTTGGTGCGGTCAGCGAAGGGACGATGGGACATGAGACTTTGTGTCTGCAAAAACACAGAAGAAGAAGAAATCTCTGAGCTTTAACAGTTTCACTTCGTTCCTTCCCTGTTTCTCGTTTTTAGGCGTATGAAAACTACTCCTTTGAGGAGCTGCGCTTCGCCTCCCCGACCCCGAAAAGGTGAGTGAAGCTGAACGAACGTTTTTCCGACTCATGAGTCTGCGTCTGTTAGAGAAATAAAAAGAAGCAGAGTCAGAAAGTTCAGACTGACGCAGTTTTGTCTCTCAGACCCAGTGAGAACATGCTGATCCGAGCCAACACTGACGGCACCTACAGCGCCAACTGGACGCCCGGCGCCGTCGGCCTCTACACCATCCACGTCACCATCGACGGCATCGAGATCGGTACGTCAGCGCCAACGCCACCAGGAGAACGCCGTTTATTTCTGACAGTGAAGAGAGGAAAAACAGAGGGACTTCATTACAGCTGAAACTCTGACACGTCTCCATGAACCATTTTCTAAAAGAATCAGAAATAATCTCAGATTTATTCTGTCACTATCTGTTCCTCCTCTTATGTTGGTGATATGAGTGCTGTTTTTTCCTCTTTATACTTATTTTTATTTCTCCTCTTTGCTGTTTTTTCCTCTTTATACTTATTTTTATTTCTCCTCTTTGCTGTTTTTTCCTCTTTTCTCCACTTGTATAGTTTCTTTTGTAAAGGTAGTTTTTAACAGTTTGTCTCTTTGGTTGAGTAACTCTGGTGTAGAACAGAAAACATCTGCTGTAAAACTTTAGCTGATATTTTCACACATTTACAGAAATATTTCAGTCTGACATTAGAATATTTGTCTTTTGTTGTTTTTTTCTGAAGCTGTGGTCGTTCATAATCTGACCTTTGACTTCTGTTTCAGATGCTGGTCTGGAGGTGGAGGTCAAAGACCCCCCCAAAGGGATGATCCCCCCTGGGACTCAGATGGTGAAACCAAAAGCTGAACCTCAGCCCAGTAAAGTGAGTTTACCTGTTCACACTCAGACGTGTTTGAAACCTCAGATACTTTTATTTAGTCCTGTCAAACACAACAAACCACAGTTTATAAAAACATCTTAAAATGAAAACTACAGTTTCCTGGTGTGGTGTTCACTCTGGTAACCAGAGTTTACTGATCTTTAGGAGCGTTAGTTTTTACCCTGATACAAACTCTTCTGCTGCTTATTTCTTCACGTTTATCTTATCACTTCTGTTAAAGAGTAAAACTCTTTATGGATCCAAACTGAAGATGCTGGCTCCGTGTTAAAATGAAACAGAACAGACGGGATTCATCCTGATTGGCTGGTTTCAGGTCTGAAAAACTCTGCCCCCTGTTGGTCTGGATGATTAGAGCTGCACTCATGAACAGATTTACTCAGTTACATGTGGACGAAAGCTTTTCTAAAAACAAATGACGGGGTTTTTCATTTTTGAAAACACATGTGGACTGAGACTCTTCACACGCCAAAAACACGTAACTGACACCACAAAGGTCGATCAAGCTCCAGACAAACAGGCAGACGCTCTTATTGTTCAGCTCCGTTAAAGTGGAGTTTGATCCGTTAAAGGTTTGTTTCTCTCTCTCTCTGAGAAGCAGCTGCTACTTTATCATTTCTCTGCAGCTTTTCCTCCTCCTGACTGAAGTTTATGCTGCACAACCTCAGATTATCTCAGATTATCATCAGATTATCATCAGATTATCATCCTCCTTCATCAGAGAAAAACTGTTTGGAGAATCAGAGTCTGCAGACTCAGGTTAAACTCAGGTTAAACTCAGACTCAGGTTAAACTCAGACTCAGGTTAAACTCAGACTCAGGTTTAACTGAGGTTAAACTCAGACTCAGGTTAAACTCAGACTCAGGTTAAACTCAGGCTCAGGTTAAACCGAGGTTAAACTCAGACTCAGGTTAAACTCAGACTCAGGTTAAACTCAGGCTCAGGTTAAACTCAGACTCAGGTTAAACTCAGACTCAGGTTAAACTCAGGTTAAACTCAGACTCAGGTTAAACTCAGGTTAAACTCAGACTCAGGTTAAACTCAGACTCAGGTTAAACTCAGACTCAGGTTAAACATAGACTCAGGTTAAACTCAGGTTAAACTCAGGTTAAACTCAGACTCAGGTTAAACTCAGACTCAGAGTTAAACTCAGAGTTAAACTCAGACTCATGTTAAACTCAGACTCATGTTAAACTCAGACTCAGGTTAAACTCATGTTAAACTCAGACTCAGGTTAAACTCAGACTCAGGTTAAACATAGACTCAGGTTAAACTCAGGTTAAACTCAGGTTAAACTCAGACTCAGGTTAAACTCAGACTCAGAGTTAAACTCAGAGTTAAACTCAGACTCATGTTAAACTCAGACTCAGGTTAAACTCATGTTAAACTCAGGTCTAGATCTGGTTTCTGTTCACAGTCCGGCTGAAGCAGGGACTTCTGGGAGTTAAACCCAGTAAAGTACAGATATGTAGATGATATCTGGCTTTAATGTGGAGGTTTTAAACTTGTTGGTGTGGTTCAGCTCTGTCGCTGAATCAGGAGCTGCTCTCATCATCATCATCATCATCATCATCATCATCATCATCATCATCATTACTGGGTGAAGCGTCTGGTGTTTGTAATAATCCAGGACGGGGAAACAAGCAGAGCCTCCTCCGTTAAACTGTTTTCAGAGCTTCAGAGAGAGAAGCTGCTGAAAACAGCCCCCCCCCCCCCTCTTTTTGCTGTTTCCTTGCTTGGATTGGTGGTGGTGAACTTTGTGAGCAGCAAAGTCGTCAAACTGATCCTGTTTCTGCTGCTCCTCCTCTTCTTTTCCTCCTTTCTGACTCTGCTCCTGCCGCTCACGGTCTTCATCTCCTTCTGCTCCTCTCAGGTTCGCAAATTTGTGTCGAAGGACAGCGCAGGCCTGCGTGTGCGTAGTCACCCCTCCCTGCAGAGCGAACAGATAGGCATAGTGCATGTCAATGGCACCATCACTTTCATTGACGAGGTAACGACCACGGAGCGGCCAATCAGCAGAGAGCTGCTCTTTATCCAAGCTCACGCTCTTTCCTTTCTCTTCCTCTCAGTCATCATGATGATTTTATCTCTTTGATTTATGTGTTTGATCCTTTAAAGCTACAACTTCTGCCTTTCTCAGCTTTTCAATTTGTTGCTTTGATTTTGCTTCATATTCTTGCAACGAAGCCGCGACTCTGAGGCCACAGGACGGTTCAGTTTCTGCAGGAAGAACCAGGGACGGTCAGGCGTTTCACCGCTTTAAAAAACACAGACCTCTTTAAAAAACACAGACCACTTTAAAAACCACAGACCTCTTTAAAAAACACAGACCGCTTTAAAAAACACAGACCACTTTAAAAAAACACAGACAACTTAAAAAAAACACAGACAACTTTAAAAAACACAGACCTCTTTAAAAANTCATCATCATCATCATCATCATCATCATCATCATTACTGGGTGAAGCGTCTGGTGTTTGTAATAATCCAGGACGGGGAAACAAGCAGAGCCTCCTCCGTTAAACTGTTTTCAGAGCGTCAGAGAGAGAAGCTGCTGAAAACAGCCCCCCCCCCCTCTTTTTGCTGTTTCCTTGCTTGGATTGGTGGTGGTGAACTTTGTGAGCAGCAAAGTCGTCAAACTGATCCTGTTTCTGCTGCTCCTCCTCTTCTTTTCCTCCTTTCTGACTCTGCTCCTGCCGCTCACGGTCTTCATCTCCTTCTGCTCCTCTCAGGTTCGCAAATTTGTGTCGAAGGACAGCGCAGGCCTGCGAGTGCGTAGTCACCCCTCCCTGCAGAGCGAACAGATAGGCATAGTGCATGTCAATGGCACCATCACTTTCATTGACGAGGTAACGACCACGGAGCGGCCAATCAGCAGAGAGCTGCTCTTTATCCAAGCTCACGCTCTTTCCTTTCTCTTCCTCTCAGTCATCATGATGATTTTATCTCTTTGATTTATGTGTTTGATCCTTTAAAGCTACAACTTCTGCCTTTCTCAGCTTTTCAATTTGTTGCTTTGATTTTGCTTCATATTCTTGCAACGAAGCCGCGACTCTGAGGCCACAGGACGGTTCAGTTTCTGCAGGAAGAACCAGGGACTGTCAGGGGTTTCACCACTTTAAAAAACACAGACCGTTAAAAAACACAGACCACTTTAAAAAACACAGACCGCTTTAAAAAACACAGACCAGTTTAAAAAACACAGACCTCTTTAAAAAACACAGACCGCTTTAAAAAACACAGACCGCTTTAAAAAACACAGACCTCTTTAAAAAACATGGACAACTTGAAAAAACACAGACAACTTTAAAAAACACAGACAACTTAAAAAAACACAGACAACTTTAAAAAACACAGACCACTTTAAAAAACATGGACAACTTAAAAAAACACAGACAACTTTAAAAAACACAGACAACTTTAAAAAACACAGACCACTTTAAAAAACATAGACCTCCTTAAAAAAAAACAGACCTCTTTAAAAAACACAGACCACTTTAAAAAACACAGACCTCTTTAATAAACACAGACAGCTTTAAAAAACACAGACCGCTTTAAAAAAACACAGACCTATTTAAAAAAACACAGACCTATTTAAAAAACACAGACCTCTTTAAAAAAACACAGATGGCTTTAAAAAACACAGACCTCTTTAAAAAACACAGACCTCTTTAAAAAAACACAGATGGCTTTAAAAAACACAGACCTCTTTAAAAAACACAGACCACTTTAAAAAGTACAGACAACTTTAAAAAACACAGACCACTTTAAAAAACACAGACCTCTTTAAAAACTTTGTTTATAACATGTCATTGTTTGAAATCTGACGGCTTCATGTGTCTCTGATTGTTGAACCATTTTATAACAGAGGAACCAAAATCTCTCCTGAATAAAGTTTTGATGTTAATTTTTTTTTTAGAGTCGAGACCAAGGTCATAAAAATCAACTTTGAAAACCATGACGAGGTCAAACAGTCTTAAATCATTTTCTCTCTTTGATTTAATTTTTGTTTGAAAACATTTGACGGACAAAATAAGGCGTCTGTGAATAATAATACAATAATAATAATAATAATAATAATATAATGATAATAATCAGGCGTCTGCGAATCTTTCAAAGCATCAGCTCCATGATCTGGTTTTAAACCTGGGGGCACAAATATCCTTAAAACCTCTTAATTTCATGGATCTACAGTAAAGTTTGTGTATCAAGAATTGATTAAATTCAGAAATCTACAATAAAAATCATGTATCTGGAATTAAATTCATAAATTTAGAATTAAATTGTATCTTGAGTTAAATTCACGTCTAGATTTAATCTTATTTATCTAGAATTTAGGTCTTCATGTAATTCATATATGTAGAAATAAATCCATTATCCATAATCAAATTCATGCATCTAGAGTTAAATGTATCAATCTAGAATTAAATTCATGTATCCACAATAAAACATGTTGTATCCAGAATTAAATTATTTTATCTAGAATCAAAGCCATAAAAAGACTTTTATTTAAACTGTTTAACGCTGGTCTTAAACTCAAAGGTCTTAAATTTGTCGGAGCAGGACGAGTTATTGTTTTATATTAATTTTATTTCCAGAAGCAGACGTAGAGAGTCTGTTTTTTTAGCACCTGTTGATATAAACGATTGTGAGCTCAGAGTTTTTTAGTGACACTTTAAAGTTTGGTTGTTAAATAACAGGATCCTCCAACATCGACCAGATTCAGAGTTTTTAGTCTGAACTTTGATTCAGGGAGAAACCGTGAGACTTTCCTGTGGCCTCAGACCTGCTGAGTGTGTGTGTGTGTGTGTGTGTGTGTGTGTGTGTGTGTGTGTGTGTGTGTGTGTGTGTGTGTGTGTGTGTGTGTGTGTGTGTGTGTGTGTGTGTGTGTGTGTGTGTAGTAACAGCTCTCTCTCTCTCTCTCTGTTTCTGCTGGTGCTTGTTTTCCCGTAGATCCACAATGATGATGGTGTGTGGCTCAGGCTGAATGATGAGACAGTAAAGAAGTATGTTCCCAGCATGAACGGCTACACTGAAGCCTGGTGCCTCTCTTTTAACCAGCACCTGGGCCGCAGCCTCCTGATCCCGGCCGACGTAAGTAACGGCGAGAAAGAAAGAAAGAAAGAAAGAAAGAGAGCGAGTGAAAGAGCGAGTGAGACTCTGGAGCAGGCACAGATGTTTGTCACCTTTAACCTGGAGCAGCTCACACGCACGAACGCTCCGAGTCAGGCTGAACCAAACATTAATTCATCGCTTTAACGTCCAGATGTCAAGATATTAATGTCACAAAATCAACAATATCAGCGGTTTCATTCCCTCTGCTCGCCCGGCGGGATCAGCCACAGCCAGCCAATCACAAACCTCGTTATTTGGAGGTTTTTCAGACTCAAATCCAGAGCGAGGTCATGTGATCAGGGATGTGAATCCAGAACTGGCTCCTGTTCAACCAAAGTTCATCATTATTCTTTAATATCAACCATCATTGATTCTTTCAGCATGTTCTGCTAATGAAGCACGGACCATAGAGAAAACAGAGCTAGCTTCGTGCTAACGTATATGGGAAATTACATTGATATGCTAGTGGTTAGCATACATGGATTTAAGTTTGGTTTTAACAGAATCTCAACTTTTATCACAGAAACACATCAAAATTACTCTTTGTGAACAAAACTGAAACCTCTAAATGTGAAAATACAAGCAGGTTAATACTTTCAAAAAGGAAGTGACTTCAACAAAACTACGGCAAGCTCAAGGTTCCAAACAACTCAAAGAAAAGTTCAGTAGAACTACTTCAGTCAATAACATATAGAATAAATAGGATACAAATAGTCATTGGAACAATATAAAACAGAAACACACTCAATATACAAAAAATACAACCATAAGGGTTAATGTTATCACCACGTTTAAATGGACATATTTACAATTGAAAAAAACATGAAAATTAAAACCATATATCTAAATCCAGTGACTTGTTTCATATTTATTTGCTCTTAATAAAATGTTAGCACAGAAAACCTGTAAAGCTTGTTGTTCACAGAATATTGTGTTTGGATCAATAAGTAGAATCAGTTCAGGTTGGCATCACTAAAATCTTTTGAATTCACATCCCTTCGTTGGCAGCTGATGATTTCACCAGGATCTGTTTTTGGAAACCAGAACCAGAATCATTTCAGGACTGAGAGTTTTCCAAACAGAGTGTTCAGTTCCTGCTTGTCTGGGTTTGATAAAGTGGAGCTTAGATCCATAAATCTGTTTCCAGTCGTAGAAATAATCAATAATAAATCAATAATCTGAGTTTGTGTGTGTGGTTCAGCGCTGACTCTGAGCTTCATCAGAGTGAAACCGTCAGGTGCATGAGAGACGAGCTGCAGCAGCACTGAGTCTGAACTAACACGGCTCTAACACGGCGCTAACACGGCTCTAACTACGGTGGCTCCCCAGGGTCAAAACGCTCTGCAACGACTGAAACGACTGATGTTGAGAAACTGCATCATATTCAGAGACGCTGCACATTCACACAACTAAAGCAAAAACAAACATCTGAAACAAACTCTGCAAAGAAAAACAAACCAGGACAGTGTCTCTGACTGAGGCCTCTTCAGAAACTGCTCCCCCTGGTGGCTGCTGCAGGTTACATCATTCATTCAGATGAGAGGTGGTAAAAGTTTAAAAATGATTTCACCTGTAGAAAAGTTTCTCTCCTCCTTACGCTGCAGAGATATGAAGATGTTATTTAGCTGCTTTGTGTTTAAGTCTCTTTGTTCTGAGGTTTTTCATCAGTTATTAGACGATAAACAGGTTATTAGTTTGGTTTTTCATCAGTTATTAGACGACAAACAGGTTATTAGTTTGGTTTTTCATCAGTTATTAGACGATAAACAGGTTATTAGTTTGGTTTTTCATCAGTTATTAGACCATAAACAGGTTATTAGTTTGGTTTTTCATCAGTTATTAGACGATAAACAGGTTATTAGTTTAGTTTTTCATCAGTTATTAGACGATAAACAGGTTATTAGTTTGGTTTTTCATCAGTTATTAGACGATAAACAGGTTATTAGTTTGGTTTTTCATCAGTTATTAGACGATAAACAGGTTATTAGTTTGGTTTTTCATCAGTTATTAGACCATAAACAGGTTATTAGTTTGGTTTTTCATCAGTTATTAGACGATAAACAGGTTATTAGTTTGGTTTAACTGTGATTAACATTGAGGAGATTTTATCAGGGAGAAAAGAAACTTCAGGAAAGACACAAAAAGAGATTCGACCTTTGACAGAAAAATAATAAATGTGTTTTTTTGTCTCCTGCTCAGACTCTGACTCCAGTAACGATGATATTTTAGCTTCAAACTGTGCAACAGTTTGTGTTTGCAGAGTTTGTTTCAGATGTTTTTATTTGTTTCTGTTAATGAATGAGCAGTGTCTCTGAATATGATCCACGTTTTTCAATATATACGTCATCTCAGCTGTTGCAGAGTGTTTTGGCCCTGGTGGGCCACCGTATCTAACGCAGCAGCAGCAGCAGCAGCAGCAGCAGCAGCAGCAGCAGCAGCAGTAGTGGGTGGGGGGGGGGGGGGGGGGGGGGGGGGGGGGGGGGGGGGGGGGGGGGGGGGGGGGGGGGGTGGGGGGGGGGGGGGGGGGGGGGGGGGGGGGGGGGGGGGGGGGGGGGGGGGGTGGGGGGGGGGGGGGGGGGGGGGGGGGGGGGGGGGGGGGGGTTTGTGTGGGGGGGGTGTGTGNTCTTTAAAAAACAGACCGCTTTAAAAAACACAGACCACTTTAAAAAAACACAGACCTCTTTAAAAAACACAGACCTCTTTAAAAAACAGACCGCTTTAAAAAACACAGACCACTTTAAAAAAACACAGACCTCTTTAAAAAAGACAGACCGCTTTAAAAAACACAGACCTCTTTAAAAGACACAGACCGCTTTAAAAAACACAGACCACTTTAAAAAACACAGACCTCTTTAAAAGACACTCTGGCGAAATTTTTTGTGTCTGGTGATTAAAAAACACAGACCTCTTTAAAAAACACAGACCACTTTTAAAGACACAGACCTCTTTAAAAAAACACAGACCTCTTTAAAAAAACACAGACCTCTTTAAAAAACACAGACCTCTTTAAAAAAGACACAGACTGCTTTAAAAGACACAGACCGCTTTAAAAAACACAGACCTCTTTAAAAAAAACACAGACTGCTTTAAAAGACACAGACCTCTTTAAAAAAGACAGACCGCTTTAAAAAACACAGACCACTTTAAAAAACACAGACATCTTTAAAAAACACAGACCTCTTTAAAAAACACAGACCTCTTTAAAAAACACAGACCACTTTAAAAAACACAGACATCTTTAAAAAACACAGACCTCTTTTAAAGACACAGACCTCTTTAAAAAAACACAGACCTCTTTAAAAAACACAGACCACTTTTAAAGACACAGACCTCTTTAAAAACACAGACCTCTTTAAAAAACACAGACCACTTTTAAAGACACAGACCTCTTTAAAAAAACACAGACCGCTTTAAAAAAAACAGAACACTTTAAAAACTTTGTTTATAACATGTCATTGTTTGAAATCTGACGGGTTCATGTGTCTCTGATTCTTGAACCATTTTATAACAGAGGAACCAAAATCTCTCCTGAATAAAGTTTTGATGTTAATTTATTTTTTTTCACAGACTGAAACTTTAGAGAGTCGAGACCAAGGTCATAAAAATCAACTTTGAAAACCATGACGAGCTCAAACGGTCTTTAATCATTTTCTCTCTTTGATTTCATTTTTGTTTGAAAACATTTGACGGACAAAAACAAGGCGTCTGCGAATAATAATACAATAATAATAATAATAATATAATGATAATTATAAGGCGTCTGTGAATAATAATATAATAATAATAATAATAAGGCGTCTGTGAATAATAATATAATAATAATATAATAATAATAATAAGGCGTCTGCGAATCTTTCAAAGCATCAGCTCCATGATCTGGTTTTAAACCTGGGGGCACAAATATCCTTAAAACCTTTATTTCATGGAGCTACAGTAAAGTTTGTGTATCAAGAATTGATTAAATTCAGAAATCTACAATAAAAATTATGTATCTGGAATTTAAATCATAAATGTAGAATTAAATTGTATCTTGAGTTAAATTCACGTCTAGATTTAATCTTATTTATCTAGAATTTAGGTCTTCATGTAATTCATATATGTAGAAATAAATCCATTATCCATAATCAAATTCATGCATCTAGAGTTAAATGTATCAATCTAGAATTAAATTCATGTATCCACAATAAAACATGTTGTACCTAGAATTAAATTATTTTATCTAGAATCAAAGCCATAAAAAGACTTTTATTTAAACGGTTTAACGCTGCTCTTAAACTCAAAGGTCTTAAATTTGTCGGAGCAGGACGAGTTATTGTTTTATATTAATTTCATTTCCAGAAGCAGACGTAGAGAGTCTGTTTTTTTAGCACCTGTTGATAGAAACGATCGTGAGCTCAGAGTTTTTAAGTGACACTTTAAAGTTTGGTTGTTAAATAACAGGATCCTCCAACATCGACCAGATTTAGAGTTTTTAGTCTGAACTTTGATTCAGGGAGAAACCGTGAGAGTTTCCTGTGGCCTCAGACCTGCTGACACACACACACACACACACACACACACACAGTGTGTGTGTGTGTGTGTGTGTGTGTGTGTGTGTGTGTAGTAACAGCTCTCTCTCTCTCTCTGTTTCTGCTGGTGCTTGTTTTCCCGTAGATCCACAATGATGATGGTGTGTGGCTCAGGCTGAATGATGAGACAGTAAAGAAGTATGTTCCCAGCATGAACGGCTACACTGAAGCCTGGTGCCTCTCTTTTAACCAGCACCTGGGCCGCAGCCTCCTGATCCCGGCCGACGTAAGTAACGGCGAGAAAGAAAGAAAGAAAGAAAGAGAACGAACGAGTGAAAGAGCGAGTGAGACTCTGGAGCAGGCACAGATGTTTGTCACCTTTAACCTGGAGCAGCTCACACGCACGAACGCTCCGAGTCAGGCTGAACCAAACATTTACTCATCGCTTTAACGTCCAGATGTCAAGATATTAATGTCACAAAATCAATAATATCAGCGGTTTAATTCCCTCTGCTCGCCCGGCGGGGTCAGCCACAGCCAGCCAATCACAAACCTCGTTATTTGGAGGTTTTTCAGACTCAAATCCAGAGCGAGGTCATGTGATCAGGGATGTGAATCCAGAACTGGCTCCTGTTCAACCAAAGTTCATCATTATTCTTTAATATCAACGATTCCCTCATTGATTCTTTCAGCAACATCTGCTAATGAAGCACGGACCATAGAGAAAACAGAGCTAGCTTCATGCTAACGTAGATGGGGAATTACATTGATATGCTAGTGGTTAGCATACATGGATTTAAGTTTGGTTTTAACAGAACTTCAACTTTTATCACAGAAACACATCAAAATCACTCTTTGTGAACAAAACTGAAACCTCTAAATGTGAAAATACAAACAGGTTAATACTTTCAAAAAGGAAGTGACTTCAACACAACTACGGCAAGCTCAAGGTTCCAAACAACTCAAAGAAAAGTTCAGTAGAACGACTTCAGTCAATAACATATAGAATAAATAGGATAAAAACATTCATTGGAACAATATAAAACAGATACACACTCAATATACAAAAAATACAACCATAAGGGTTAATGTTATATGAAAATTAAAAACATATTTCTAAATCCAGTGACTTGTTTCATATTTATTTGCTCATAAACTTAATAAAATGTTAGCACAGAAAACCTGTAAAGCTTGTTGTTCACAGAATATTGTGTTTGGATCAATAAGCAGAATCAGTTCAGGTTTGCATCACTAAAATCTTTTGAATTCACATCCCTTCGTTGGCAGCTGATGATTTCACCAGGATCTGTTTTTGGAAATCAGAACCAGAATCATTTCAGGACTGAGAGTTTTCCAAACAGAGTGTTCAGTTCCTGCTTGTCTGGGTTTGATAAAGTGGAGCTTAGATCCATGAATCTGTTTCCAGTCGTAGAAATAATCAATAATAAATCAATAATCTGAGTTTGTGTGTGTGGTTCAGCGCTGACTCTGAGCTTCATCAGAGTGAAACCGTCAGGTGCATGAGAGACGAGCTGCAGCAGCACTGAGTCTGAACTAACACGGCTCTAACACGGCGCTAACACGGCTCTAACTACGGTGGCTCCCCAGGGTCAAAACGCTCTGCAACGACTGAAACGACTGATGTTGAGAAACTGCATCATATTCAGAGACGCTGCACATTCACACGACCAAAGCAAAAACAAACATCTGAAACAAACTCTGCAAAGAAAAACAAACGTGGACAGTGTCTCTGACTGAGGCCTCCTCAGAAACTGCTCCCCCTGGTGGCTGCTGCAGGTTAAATCATTCATTCAGATGAGAGGTGGTAAAAGTTTAAAAATGATTTCACCTGTAGAAAAGTTTCTCTCCTCCTTACGCTGCAGTGATATGAAGATGTTATTTAGCTGCTTTGTGTTCAAGTCTCTTTGTTCTGAGGTTTTTCATCAGTTATTAGGCGATAAACAGGTTATTAGTTTGGTTTTTCATCAGTTATTAGACAATAAACAGGTTATTAGTTTGGTTTTTCATCAGTTATTAGACGATAAACAGGTTATTAGTTTGGTTTTTCATCAGTTATTAAACGTTAAACAGGTTATTAGTTTGGTTTTTCATCAGTTATTAAACGTTAAACAGGTTATTAGTTTGGTTTTTCATCAGTTATTAGACGATAAACAGGTTATTAGTTTGGTTTTTCATCAGTTATTAGACATAAACAGGTTATTAGTTTGGTTTTTCATCAGTTATTAGACCATAAACAGGTTATTAGTTTGGTTTTTCATCAATTATTAGACAATAAACAGGTTATTAGTTTGGTTTTTCATCAGTTATTAAACGTTAAACAGGTTATTAGTTTGGTTTTTCATCAGTTATTAGACGTTAAACAGGTTATTAGTTTGGTTTTCGATCAGTTATTAGACATTAAACAGGTTATTAGTTTGGTTTTCCATCAGTTATTAGACGATTAACAGGTTATTAGTTTGGTTTTTCATCAGTTATTAGACGTTAAACAGGTTATTAGTTTGGTTTAACTTTGATTAACATTGAGGAGATTTTATCAGGGAGAAAAGAAACTTCAGGAAAGACACAAAAAGAGATTCGACCTTTGACAGAAAAATAATAAATGTGTTTTTTTGTCTCCTGCTCAGACTCTGACTCCTGTAACGATGATATTTTAGCTTCAACAGTCTGTGTTTGCAGAGTTTGTTTCAGATGTTTTTATTTGTTTTTGTTAATGAATGAGCAGTGTCTCTGAATATGATCCACGTTTTTCAATATATACGTCATCTCAGCTGTTGCAGAGTGTTTTGGCCCTGGTGGGCCCCCGTATCTAACGCAGCAGCAGCAGCAGCAGCAGCAGCAGCAGCAGTAGTGGGGGGGGGGGGGGCTGCATGCTGCGTCTGTTAGCAGAAAGCTAAGCTAAGCTAAGCTAAGCTGCAGGTGCTCATGTTCAGGTCGATGCAGGAAGTGACAGAATCTCAGCTGTGAGGTTTAAAGTTGGTGACGTTGGTTCAGTCTCTTCCTCATTGCTGGTCACTCACAGCTCATAAACACACCTCAGCATGAACAACAGCCCCCCCCCTCATGACCTGCTCCATGACACCAGAACCACCAGCAAAACCAGAACCCAGACCAGAACCCAGACCAGAACCAAGACCAGGACTCAGACCAGGGGGGCGTCTCAAACCCAGAACCTAAACTCTCTCTTTTCTCCTTTCTCTCACTTTCTTTCTCTGTTTGTGCTGAAACTGCTGAGTTTGAGGCGTCGCTCTGGTCTTTTGGGTGAACTCTTCCAGATTCTGATCTCTTGGTGGTTTTCTGTCATGAAGCAATCACTGTCAGTGTAGGGAGTTGAACCTGCAGCCTCCACTCTCCCACCATGCACTGGGGCGGCGTTGACCCGCCCTGAGGTTGAGTCTCCTTCTTCTTCTTCTTCTGTCTGAACAGCATGACACACTTCTTCATCACAGTGGGGGATTTTTTTGGAAGTTTCTCTGTCTGTATCTGGATGTGTTTGGTTTCGTTGCTTTTTGCTGTTTGGAGTTTTGCTGCTGAGCTCTGACTCCTCTCAGCCTCCTCCTCCTCCTCTTTCTCCTCCTCTCTCTCCTCTAACCCGTCTGATGCTGGACTTTACTGAGGAGCCAAAAACAAACATTTCTCTCCTTCCTTCCAAAAAAATGGTTGAGCGTGCGTCCCCCTCCCGTCCTGTTTCTCCTCTGTGGAGTCGTTGACTGTTTCTTGACTGTTTCACCATCTGTTGCTCAGAATGTCTTTAACGCTAGCCAAGGAGTCAGGGATGATATCGGCTTTTTGGCGTGGACGCCCTTAACTATTTTCCCGCCACAGGTGAGTTTCCTGAAGGAGGGAGAAGTAGCCTGACTGCCCCCCCCGACCCCTGACCCCCCCTTTAGCCTCCCATCTCTCTGTTGCTTCCTGACCTTTGACCCCTGTGCAGCAGGAGCCAGGCTTCAGTTTGGGCCTTTGATTAAAAAAACATCTATGAGTTATAATTTAAATCAGCTGTTCTCAACCTTTAGGAGTCAAAGCCCCCAGTTTAACATGCACAGGTACCTGCCCCCCCCCAGGGTTCAAAGAAAACAAAAATCAACCCACAGTAGTATGTTGCCAAACGTGAAAAAAAACGACTCAATATTTCTGTTTTTCCATTTTTGTGTAATAATTTTTTTAGTCTTTTTAAATCTGACACTGTCACGTTCACCCAACCTGTAAAAACTGAAACGGAATCAGGTGATTATGTCTGATTTTACAATTAAGATTGTCTTATTATTCTTAAAATGATCCACATTTCAAGGATTCAAGGAGTTTTATTTGTCATTCAACTCATGTAAAACATGGGTGGGACTAAATTAGGTTACCCTGGTCCCAGAGCAAGCCCAATCATAGAGATGAGAATAATAAATATATACAAATATACAATAAAAAAGAGAATAAAAGAAGAACACAATCAACTAGCCTTTGTAACAAATAGACAGAATAAAATAATTAACTGTGCAAAAATTGCAGTGTTCATTTGTTTCATTTAACTGACAAGTCCAGAAAAATGTCTTATTTCAGATCATTTAAAGACAAAAACAACGTCTGAATTGATTGAAACGTGTAAAAAAAAAATCTGCCTGTGATAAGAAAAAATTTCTTGAACTTCTTGAAATTCGAACAATGTCTTGATGTAAAAAACTTGTCAGATTTTTTATCTCATTTAAGACATAATTTTGTCTTTAAATGTCTTTAAATAAGACATTTTTCTGGACTGGTCATTTGAATGTGGCTCTTGTTACGAATAAAAAGACAATTTTCAATAAAAATAAGACACAAACACTTGATCATATTTCAGTTTTTAAAGTGTAAAATATGAAGGAGTTCATGAACAAACAAATCATGATACAAACTTAGCTGATTCAACAAATTCAGGAAAAACAATGAAGCAGAAAGAACCCTACTTATTACTAATTCTGTAATTTTATATCAGTTAAATTTGTCCCTAATGATTCGTGACCCCCCCCAGGGTCAGGACCTAAAGGTTGATAACGGCTGAGTTAGATGAATAAAAACGACGGACTCATCTACCTGTTACTGTCCGTGGTTTTAAAGCAGGTTTAGTTGTTTCTGATTGAACATCTGATTGCAGTTTTTTTAATGCTACCTGCATCATTCTCTGTGGTTTTGAGCGTCAACATTTACCACAGTAAAAAAAGATAAAAATCTGCAACTTTTCCCAAAATCATTCTCCAGTCCTGACTGTGAAACACAACACTGAACGTTTCAGTTGTTTTTTTCTCTAGAGGCCAAAAAGTTTTTCAGACTTGGCTCATATTTTTAAAGACAACAAATGTGTAGTTACAAAATTTAATAGCGTTTCCTTTAAACCAATAAGAAGTAAATAAATTAATCTTAGAGAAAGTATTGGGGTGGGCCTGGCCCCCCTGTGGCCCCCCCTTAAAGCCGCCCCTGCTGTGCAGTGCTAGATTTCCCCCAGTGTCACAGCTGAAGATGAAGTGCATGGTTGTCTGCAGCCTCAGACTCTCAGTGTGGGGGGGTCAGTGTGGGGGGGTTAAACCAGGCTGTGTGTTTGCATGAGGTTGGAGTTCCTGATGTTCAGCCTGACGTTCAGCCTGACGTTCAGCCTGACGTTCGGCCTGATGTTCGGCCTGATGTTCGGCCTGATGTTCAGCCTGACGTTCGGCCTGATGTTCAGCCTGACGTTCAGCCTGATGTTCAGCCTGATGTTCGGCCTGACGTTCAGCCTGATGTTCAGCCTGATGTTCAGCCTGATGTTCAGCCTGATGTTCAGCCTGACGTTCAGCCTGACGTTCAGCCTGATGTTCAGCCTGATGTTCAGCCTGATGTTCAGCCTGATGTTCAGCCTGCTGCATGAGCTGTTTGACTAAGTCCCATAAAGTCCCTGTGTTTCATAGCATGCCTCCTTTAGCCTGTGTCAAAGGGAGAATTCCACCTTAAAGCTCCACCTTAAAGCTCCACCTTAAAGCTCCACCTTAAAGCTCCAACTTAGAGCTCCACCTTAAAGCTCCACCTTAAAGCTCCACCTTAAACGCTGGGAGCCGTCCTTCAGCTCTGAGCTTCTCTCTGATTGGTCAGGTGTTTGTCACGGGCAGGTCGATGTTTTTCTGCTGGTTCAGATCTAATCAGGTTAAAGGAGCAGTTCACGGTTTTTGGGGGAAAGTTCCTGTTTGCTTTCTGCTGAGCTGGAGATCAGTGACTCTGCTCTCATTCTTCTGTTTCTGCTGTTTGCACCAATCAGACACAGAAACACATGAATTTATTTTCCTTTACACCTGGAGATCATCATCTCTGTTAGAATCAAAGTTCAGTCACATGGTTCAGACTCTTCTCACTCATGATAAAAATATTTAATGCTGTTACACACCTGTCTGTGGGAGCAGGTGTGTAACACTAAAGTTAAATAACAACAACAAACTGCTCCTCATCTACGACGGCGTATTAGAAAAAAAACTATCATAAAAACGACCTTTGACAGAGAAACTGTGCAGGTGGAGAAAAGAGGCGGAAACATTAAAAAGTAACAATAAAATTAACTTTGAAGAAGTAAACATTATCAAAAAGCAACAAAAATGACAGGTAAACATGTAAAATAGTGAGAAAGTATCAAAAATGTTCCAAAAGTGTTAAAAAAGAAGATAAAAGTGTTTAAATGTGTAAAAATCAGTCCCAGTTGTTGTGGTAGTGGGTTGTTGTTGTTGTTGTAATTAATGAAACTGTTCATGTTCAAAATGAGTTTGTTTAAAAACAGAGAAGAAATAATCACAGGAAAAATCAGAATATAGGAAATAAAAATGATCACAGTCAGATTATTTCTGTAAATCGTTCTGACCTCTGACCTCTGACGAAAGCAAACAGGTGCTGTTAAAGTTTGTCCCCCCGCAGTCCTGTAGCCCAGGACCTGGTTCCTGGTACCTGGTTCCTGGGCTCTAGTTCCTGGTTCCTGGTTCCTGGCTCTGGTTCCTGGTCCTGGTACCTGGTACCTGGTTCCTGGTCTTGGTACCTGGTTCCTGGTACCTGGTTCCTGGTCTCTAGTACCTGGTTCCTGGTCTCTAGTACCTGGTTCCTGGCTCTGGTACCTGATACCTGGTTCCTGGTTCCTGGTCCTGGTCCTGGTACCTGGTTCCTGGTCTCTAGTACCTGGTTCCTGGTACCTGGTTCCTGGTACCTGGTTCCTGGTCTCTAGTACCTGGTTCCTGGTTCCTGGTACCTGGTTCCTGGCCCTGGTACCTGGTTCCTGGTTCCTGTACCTGGTTCCTGGTCTCTGGTTCCTGGTACCTGGTTCCTGGTCTCTAGTACCTGGTTCCTGGTTCCTGGTACCTGGTTCCTGGCTCTGGTACCTGGTTCCTGGTTCCTGGTACCTGGTTCCTGGTCTCTAGTTCGTGGTACCTGGTTCCTGGTCTCTGGTACCTGGTACCTGGTACCTGGTTCCTGGCTCTGGTACCTGGTACCTGGTTCCTGGCTCTGGTACCTGGTACCTGGTTCCTGGTCTCTAGTACCTGGCTCAGGTTCCTGGTCTCTGGTACCTGGTTCCTGGTACCTGGTTCCTGGTACCTGGTCTCTAGTTCCTGGTCTCAGGTACCTGGTTCCTGGTCTCTAGTACCTGGTACCAGGTTCCTGGTCTCTAGTTCCTGGTCTGTGTTGCCTCTGTGCTCACCCTGTGTTGTGTTCCTGGCTCTAACCCTTGCTCTCGCCTCTTGCAGGAGGTCAGGGGCCCGTCGGAGGAGAACATTAAGGAGGTGAGCAGCTGCCCTAACCACCAGGCCCCCATGCGGGTGCAGAGCAGGGCAGGGCAGGGCGGCGGCCCGGGGCTTTATAAGGTAGTGAAGACCGGCCCCTCTGGTCACAACATCAGAAGCTGCCCAAACCTTAGGGGTATCCCCATTGGAATGTTAGTTCTTGGCAACAAGGTCAAGGCCGTAGGCGAGGTACGCACTCACCCCAACCCAACACTACTGATGTGTGTTTAAGTCGTCTGTTCAGAGCTGGGGGGAGGNGATGATGATGATGGTGATGATGATGATGATGGTGATGATGATGATGATGATGAAGATGATGATGATGATGATGAAGATGATGATGATGGTGATGATGATGATGATGGTGATGATGATGATGATGATGATGATGAAGATGATGGTGATGATGATGGTGATGATGATGATGATGGTGATGGTGATGATGATGATGATGATGATGATGGTGATGATGGTGATGATGATGATGATGGTGATGGTGATGATGATGATGAGGGTGATGATGATGATGATGAAGATGATGATGATGATGATGATGATGATGGTGATGATGAAGATGATGGTGATGATGATGAAGATGATGATGATGATGAAGATGAGGGTGTGTCATGCTGTTGGATAGTTTCTCTCTGAGCCTGTTTGAGTCCAGAGCTGCACTTACTAATATCTCCACCTGTTTGTTTCCTCTCTACATTAACCAATCAGGGGCCTGATCATTAACCCCCCCCCCTCCTGTCCCTGTACTGTAGTGAGATGATCTGACCTGAAGCTGCAGTGAAACTCTGAATCAAAGCTGTGATCTGCTGCTGAGACTGAATCAATGTTTGCATGATCTGCTGTAACATGATGATGAAGTTTATAAAGTTGCTGCCATAGTGAGTGTGAGGTGTTCTGAGTGAAGTCTGAGTGAAGTCTGAGTGTGAGGTGTGTGAACTGTGTGGTTGTAAAGTCTGTGATAGTAAAGAGTGTGGTTGTACAGTGATGTTTCAGTGCTGGAGCAGGTAAAGAGGCTGTGTTGTGGTCCAGGTGGTGAACTCCGAGGGCACGTGGGTGCAGCTGGATAAAAACAGCGTGGTCGAGTTCTGCGAGAGCGACGAAGGCGAAGCCTGGTCTTTGGCCAGAGATCGAGGAGGGAATCAGTATCTACGCCACGACGAAGGTGAGTTCACACCTGTCTGCAGACTCAGACCAGAGCTGGGCCGTTAATCCATCCAGAGACGTTTATCAAATTTAGATTCAGAACATTTAACCGATCAAACATGGAGGAAATCTGTGTGATAACAGCCAATCAGAGTCGACCGTTTCCTGCTCCACTTTAGTTTGAAAGTTGCCAGATGTTTTTGATTTGCTCCAAACTCAGGCTCCATCCACACCAAGACAAAACCAGGTCATAAGTTTTTTGCTGAATCTGCGTATCATCCATACGAAGACGGCGTTTTGTGGGTCTGTAAACCATCATTTCTGAAACCAGGTTCCAAAGTGGGAAGATTTAGAAACGCCGTATACGCGGCTCCGTGTAAACTGGCTCTCTGCAACTTTTCAGAAACGCTGACGTCATATTTTCACATCGTTGTTAATACGCAAACAATCATAGAGGACACAGTACGGCACAACTTTAGCCAAAAGTCTTCATGCCACTGTTTGTTCTTCTGTTTCCGCTTGTTTCATATCGTTACAGCGCCCCTAGAGGTCTGGCAGGTGTTTTACAGCGTCTTCATGCGTATGAGTGCATTCATATAGACGCACACATTTTCTGAGACGCCTTCATCTTTATGACGATCGTTTTGGAAACTAAGCGTTTTGACTTCGTGTGGATGAGGCCTGAGGGTGTGTGTTTTTTTTATTCCCCTGGTTTAGAACAAGCTCNTAAACTGGCTCTCTGCAACTTTTCAGAAACGCTGACGTCATATTTTCACATCGTTGTTAATACGCAAACAATCATAGAGGACACAGTACGGCACAACTTTAGCCAAAAGTCTTCATGCCACTGTTTGTTCTTCTGTTTCCGCTTGTTTCATATCGTTACAGCGCCCCTAGAGGTCTGGCAGGTGTTTTACAGCGTCTTCATGCGTATGAGTGCATTCATATAGACGCACACATTTTCTGAGACGCCTTCATCTTTATGACGATCGTTTTGGAAACTAAGAGTTTTGACTTCGTGTGGATGAGGCCTAAGGGTGTGTGTTTTTTTATTTTCCTGGTTTAGAACAAGCTCTGCTGGAGCACGGTGGCGGCGGCGGCGCTCAGACTCCTCCCCCGAGCCCGTTCTCCGTTCAGGCCTTTAACAGAGCCGCCACCTCTAACGGCGCCCAGGGCTTCGACTACGGCATCTCCAACAACAAAGGTGAAAGGTCGACACGGAGCAGAGCTTTAACCGCACATGAAACTTCTGCTGCGTCTCCTCCTGTTTGTTTCTGCAGATTTTAGTGAAGTTTGACACGTTTCTGCCTGTGACCTCACTCTGACATCACTCTGACATCACTCTGACATCACTCTGCTCCTCGTCTCGTTAACTCACAGCTCCATTGTCAGACTCTCTGCTGCTGACTCTGCTCTCAGACGTTTCTCTGCTCTAGTTTTTCTCTTTGGTTCCTGTGACAGAATCTTTTCTCTCGTTAAACTGATGATGATGAAGTTTCTCTTTGAGGTTTTTCAGGATGAATCAGTCGATCTTTCTGTCACTGATCCATCTTCACCTTTGGTTTGTGCTCTCATCTCATCTTCCATGCTCACCTGTCTGCAGCACACACAGGTGGATGTACCTGTGTGTGCGAGCTACTGTGGTTGCCATGGAAACCAGTCTTGGTCTGGTTTCAGTCTCAAACTGACTGGACTCTGGATTTTCTGTCAGCTCCAGTAAAGACCAGCACTGATCTGCTTCTCCTTTGTTTCCTGAACTATGATGAGGTCAAACAGCCGTTCATCAGTTTCTCTTATTCTACTTTTCTTTTGAAAATATCTGACAGACAAAAACAAGGCGTCTGCAAATCTGTCAAAGAACAACACGCAAAGTTCTTAAATCTTAAAGTTGTTCAACTAACTTCTCCCAAAAAGAAAAGTGTTTATTCAAAGCCTCTGATGAGTCCAGAATTATTTTAAACGTGTGAAAATCAGATCAGTCTGATGGAAAATCCTGAGTCTGAGTCTGAGTCCATGGTCTCCATGGTAACAACATCACTGCAAACTCAAGAATCTGATCGCAGTGCCAGAACTGGATCCAAACAAGTCATTATGTCTCATTTTTACTAAAAATTCTCTTATTTTTCTTGATTTGAGCCACATTCACTAGACCAGGTCATAAAAACGTCTCATTTCAGGTTTTTTGAGACAAAAATCAGGTCTGAACTAGTTTTGACAAACAAATCTGCCAACGGGAAAAGAAAAAGTTTCTTGTATTAAGACAAAACTTGAATAAAACGTTTTGATGAGCTGGTTTGGTGAATTTGGCTCAAATGAAGAAAAATAAAATAATTCTGAGTAAAGATCCGACAGAATGTTTAGTTTGGCTCCAGTTTCTCCGTGTGTGGCTCAGAGTGGATGTTCAGAACCAAAGGCTCAGGGTTAAACTCCTGCTGCTCCTGGTGTCTGAAGCTGCTCCTGCTCCTCCTGCTCCTCCTCCTGCGCCTCCTGGTGGTCAGAGCAGCTGCTGTAGTTTGTTCCTCCTCTGTCTCATGTTGCAGGTGACCGGCTCAGTGCCATTTTGAATTCCATTCAGTCCGGGCCCTTCCTCTCAGCAGCTCCTTCCTCCTCCTCCTCCTCCTCCTCCGTATTCGAGCAAGCCGCCCAACCTCCCTCCTCTTCCTCCTCCTCCTCCTCCTCCTCATCCCTTGTCCACAGCCCGTTTGTGTTTGGACAATCCCCCTCCTCCCAACTGTCTCAGCCGCAGCCACAGCTTCTGAGTAAGTCTGTCCTGCTTTTCTCACGCCAACGCAAACGCCATCGCCAACGCCATCGCTGCTTTTCTGCTTCTTCTGCTTCTTCCGCTCTCTCCATCTCTGTCTCTGCTTCTTCTTTTCTGTTTCCTGACTCTAAACTCAGCNTCCTCTCAGCAGCTCCTTCCTCCTCCTCCTCCTCCTCCTCCGTATTCGAGCAAGCCGCCCAACCTCCCTCCTCTTCCTCCTCCTCCTCCTCCTCCTCATCCCTTGTCCACAGCCCGTTTGTGTTTGGACAATCCCCCTCCTCCCAACTGTCTCAGCCGCAGCCACAGCTTCTGAGTAAGTCTGTCCTGCTTTTCTCACGCCAACGCAAACGCCATCGCCAACGCCATCGCTGCTTTTCTGCTTCTTCTGCTTCTTCCGCTCTCTCCATCTCTGTCTCTGCTTCTTCTTTTCTGTTTCCTGACTCTAAACTCAGCCGCCTCCAGTCTCTGTCCAACACCTGTTTCAGGAAAACCAGTGAAACAAGTTTTCACTGGTTTTCAGAAACGAGACGTGAACCTCAGACTGAGTCTGGTCAAAGGAACATTCTGCTTTTTTCTGCTTCATCCTCTCTTTGCTGCTTTGACTTCAGAGCTTTCATCATTAATGATCAGCTTCAGTCATTTTCTGCTCAGACACACACACACACACACACACACACACACACACACACACACACACATACACACAGAGTTACCTGAGCAGGTGTTATAGATCAGTTTAGTCCTTCAGTGAGTTTACAGAGTTATTATTTATTATTATTAGTTATCAGAGCAGCTGGAAAAGGATCAAATCTGTGAAACCTCTCCAGCCCGTTCAGCTCTTCCTCTCTCTCTCTCTGTCTCTCTCTGTCTCTCTCTGTCTCTCTCTCTCTCGCTCTGTCTCTCTCTCTCTGTCTCTCTCTGTCTCTCTCTGTCTCTCTCTCTCTCGCTCTGTCTCTCTCTCTCTCTCTCTCTCTCTCTCTCTCTGTCTCTCTCTCTCTCTCTCTCTCTGTCTCTCTCTCTCATCCCTCTCTCTCTGTTGTAGATGTTTCTTCTTCTCGCTGCCTTGTTTCTGGTCGTGACTCATCTGTTGCTCTCAGATCAAAGGGTGGGTAACGTCCTCACTGCCCCCCCCAGACCCCCAGTCCCAGGTTGATCAGGTTTGAACCAGGATCAGTCTGATCCTGTTCTTCAGAGAGAAAACTAAAATAATTCAGCTTAAAAACTTTGTTTGCTCCTGTTTCCAGACCGACCCAGGTCACAGGGTCAGACCCTTAAACCATCCTGGTCTGGATCCAGACCAGTACAGACCACTACAGTCCACTATAGTCTACTACAGACCACTACAGTCCACTATAGTCCACTACAGACCACTACAGACCACTACAGTCCTGATCTCTAACAGAATCATTTCTAAAATCATTTCCTTTTTTCTCTCATCAGTTTTTCGTCACTAACTTTCTGATTTATTTCCTGCTTCGTTTCATCTTTTTGTCTTTTAATGTTTTTTCTTTGTGTCGCTGCTTTGATGTTTTTGCTGAGTCATGTTTCCCCCCTGTGCCCCCCCCCTGCTTTAACTGTGTCTAACCTGTGGACCTGCAGGTGAGCGGGGGAACCTGATGGGGGGGGCTCGGCCCATGTCCCCGGCCTCCAAACAGCGTCAGGAGAACCGTCAGCCCAAGCAGGAGAGTCGCGGCGGCCGCAGGGAGGAGCAGGGGCGGGTGAAGACGGGGGAGGGCGGCGGGGGGGGCCTGTCGGCCAGCGAGGCGCTGATCCTTCGCTCGGACACGGGGAAGCTGCGCTCGGACTCCCACAGCCGCTCGCACTCGCCCAATCACAACACGCTGCAGGCGCTGAAGGCCGACGGCAGGACGGCGGGGGGGCTCAGGGCCGAGTCCCCCAACCCCGGCTCCCGCTCCTCCTCCCCCAAACAGAAGAGCTCCTCGGGCCGCTCCAGCCCCTCCAGCACCTCCTCCACCCCCCAGGACAAGAACCTGCCCCCTAAAGTCAGCCCCTCCTCCAAAGCGCGCCTGGACCCCCCCAGAGAGCGATCCAAGTCGGACTCGTACACTCTGGACCCCGACACGCTGAGGAAGAAGAAGGTTCCTCTGACGGAGCCGCTGCGGGGGCGCTCCACCTCCCCCAAACCCAAACTCTCCCCCAAAGACCCCAACAAAGGCCTGAGCAACAACGGCGAGAACCGCGTGCCCTCACCGCACGTGACGCAGGAGAACCTGCACAGCGAGGTGGTGGAGGTCTGCACCTCCAGCGCGCTGCTCTCCGAGGACGGCAACGAGGAGAACGTGGAGGCCAGGAACGCCGAGGAGGGCTCCTGCAAGGTCCACTTCAGCATCGGCAAGGCGCCCGTGAAGGAGGAGCAGGAGAGCCGCTCCTCGCCCAAGGTCAGCAGGAAGACGTCCAGCCGCCACGCGCGGCCCAAGAAGGACAAGTCCGGACCGCTGTTCAAGGGCGAGAGCTCGTCCAGGGCGAGCGAGCCCGCCAAGCAGGCCATGTCCCCGTCCGTGGCCGAGTGCGCCCGGGCCGTCTTCGCCGCCTTCC
>RPOG01002747.1:0-42802 GCA_008086565.1 Thalassoma bifasciatum
ACACACACACACACACACACTTGTATAAATCTACACACACACACACACACACACACACACACACACACACTTGCAGAGATGTCAAAGTCTTGAAGAAGTTCTGGATTCTTCTTGAATTCTACAAAACCTGAAGAAAAAGGTAAGAGCTGCTTCATGAGCTCGTTCTTTGTGACTTTGTTTTGTTCGTAAATATCGTGAAACCAACAACAACAAAAAACTCGTTAAAGTTTTTAATCGTACGTTAACCTCACAGGAGTTTCCGTCCAGTGCAGGAAACACTCGTTGTTTTACGTTTAAACTCGTGTCTTGTTGAATCTGACACTTTGAGTTCTGTGATGATGAAGTTGAGTCTCGTTGTGCGTTTCTCATGAGTGCGTGCATCGTCAGTAACATCAGTCGTTGAAGTTTGCACCGGTGCGTTCTCAGAGGAAGCTGTTGTTATGCAATTAATGAAGTCAGACCTGAGTTCCTGTTTCAGGAAGCGTTCGGTTTCACCTGAGGAGGAAACGCGACCATGAACTCGTCTTTGTTTCACTGCAGGTTTCGTCTCTTTAC
This sequence comes from Thalassoma bifasciatum, assembly GCA_008086565.1. NCBI lineage: Eukaryota > Metazoa > Chordata > Actinopteri > Labriformes > Labridae > Thalassoma > Thalassoma bifasciatum. The sequence goes on from RPOG01002747.1 coordinate 556, forward strand.
TGCTGCACTTCCCTTTTTAAATGCACCATGTTTACGACTTTTAAAGCTTTTCTACGGCACCGGACTGGATTACATGCACTTATGTCTTTGACCTATGTCATTTTAAATGCACTTTACTGTCTGTTTTTAATGCACTGTTGGTCTTTTCCTTACTTCTTATGTTCTTCTTTCTTTACTGCACTCTATTTACTTTATGCACTCATGACTCTTTTCATGCTCTTAACATTACTGCACTACTCTGTTTGTCTTTAATGCACTGTGCAGCATCTACTTGCTGCACTTTCTGTATCGCACTTGGCAGCTTCCATGAATTGCTGCACTTTACTGTTTTGTGTCTGAAATCCCTGAAGTGCTTAAGGCGCTTTCACGTATTAAATTGCACTGTAACATGTCTCCTTATCACACTTTTTTATTTCTTTTGAACTGCACTTTCTTAAAATGTGAAATGCACTTTACTGTATATTTTGAGTGAACTCAACAAACATCCAACTACTTCTTTAACTGCACTCTTTTCAGCCTTTGTCTGTATTTCTTTTAAGTAGTTTCCAGTCTCTATTTTTAAATGCGCTTGTTATCTGTCTTTATTGCACTATACAACCATGCTTTATTGCGCCAATTGTTCTTTTTTAATGCACTTTCCAAAATGTGTCTGCTCACTTTGCTGCACTTTGCTGCACTTTGATGTTCTTAGCGTCACTCAACTTCCTTCTTTTAATTTTTAAACGCGCTTTTTTCATTACTTTTATTATTGCACACTCAATTTTTTTCGTTCCGTATTTTGCTTTGGGTTTTGACTCCATGTTACATTTATTAATATTTCATTACCACTGTTTCATGTTATTCACTATTCTACCTTTGTTTTTGTTTAGTTTGGCTTTTCTACGGCACCGGACTGGATTTCATGCGCTTATGTCTTTGACCTATGTCGTTTTAAATGCACTTTACTGTCTGTTTTTAATGCACTATTGGTCTTTTCCTTACTTCTTATGTTTTTCTTTCTTTGCTGCACTCTATGTACTTTATGCACTCATGACTCTTTTCACGCTCTTTACTTCACTTTAATGCACTTTGCAGCATCTACTTGCTGCACTTTTCTGTTTCTGTCTGAAATCTCTGAATTGCTAAATGCTAAATATAAACACTGAATATTCTGACTGAACTCAACTATTATCCAACTACTTTCATGTAATTTACAGTCTCTGTCGTTAAATGCGCTTTCTATCTTTGTAGTGCTAAACAAATGCTTGTTGCATTGTTATGAGAATCAAGTAAATTCTTATTATGAGGTTAAATTTTTAAAGTGATGAAAATAAATCAGAGGATCTAAACTCAAAATTCATATGAGAAAACATATTAATTTCAAAGCAAGGGTGTTTTATTTTGAAAGTTCACATCAGCTCAGCAGCCCTCAGACTTAAAAAAAGTTGGTGGAGCATCTTTAAGTTTTCATTATTACCTTTATGTTATTCACAGAGATTTTCCAGAGACTAGTTTCAGGTTTATTTCCCGACAGCCGAACGTGTTTTAACGCCACAGTGAAACCAGAAGATGACGAGTGTTCGAGTTTAGAAAGTGTTGTAATAAAAGTTTAAATAGAAAGTTTTTCCGCTGATTCAGCAGATGTTTCAAACGTGTGTGTGTGGTTTTCTTCAGGTCAGTGTGTCACAGAAGGAGAAGTCGATACTGTAAAAACTCTGACGGAGAGTTTTTCTTATTTCGCTGCTTCTGCTGATTTTTGATGAAACTCAGAGAAACGAAACATAAAAGTCTGAATGTGGAGGAAAAGAAAACTCTCACTTTCCTCTTTTTCATCTGCAGAAATACAAACATGGAGCCTGAGAGTCAAAACTCAGGGAGTCAGATCACACGGTGCAGAGAAAAAAACACAAAAAAGTCGTCACAAACAGAGAAAAGTAGAGTAAAAAAAGAAGATCTGATCTACTTTTACTTTCAAAACATTACGAACATAGACTGTTTAATCAGTGGACGCCATAACAGTGAGCTCTAACTGAAGTCTCCACTCAAACAGCTCCCCCTGGTGGCTGCTGCAGGTTAAAATCTCCGTCTCCTCATTCATTCCAGATTAGAGGTGGTAAAACTTTAAAAAATTATTACACCTGGTATAAATGTTTCTCTCATCCTTACGCTGCAGTGATATGAAGATGTTATTCAGCTGCTTTGTGTTCGAGTCTTTTTTTTACTGAGGAGTTAGTTTTTCATTAGTTATTAGACGTTAAAAACCGGGTTATTCGTTTGGTTTTATGATGATTGACAGCTGCTGTTTGTGTGTAGTTTTTATCTGGGATATAAGAAACTTCCGGAAAGAGAAACAAAAAGAGATTAGACCTTTGAAAGAAAAAAATATATATATATGTTTATAGCTTTTTTGTCACCAGGTTTAACTGTTGGTTTGACTGTTGTTTTAAGTACATAAAATAAATTGTTATTAATTCTGTGTTACACCTTAGTTTTACTTCAGTCCAACCCTGAACCAGGATTTTTTCCTTCTTATTGGACTTTGGGGTCAATAGACCTTGTTTTTTTTTAAAGCTAAGTATTTAATTTAGGGTGAAAATGACTGAAAGAACAACACTAAAGTTACTCGTCCGTCTCTGCTGAACTTCAGGCCGTTAACAGACTCTGCACAGAGACAGTTCTCAGGACCAACAGGAAGATTTTTCATCTTATTTGATAAATGTGAACGTTCTGGCTCGTGTAACTGTTATTGCATCATCGTTGTTGTTGAGAAATTAAAGTTTCTCTGAGTTTTTCTGCAGAACTTCAGGATAAGATTTCAAACTCAACTCTGTCATTTTCTGGTTCAGTGTTGAGAAACGTCTCCGAGTCGAGACGAAGCTGAAACTGATGCTGAGAATGTGTGTGTGTGTGTGTGTGTGTGTGTGTGTGTGTGTGTGTGTGTGTGTGTGAACACAGTTATGAAACAGCCCCTATGCAGCAGCGGTGGAGGATCAGAGAAAGATTGTAGTGAGATAAAAATCCCAGATTTGTCTCCACGGTACAGAGACACATGAAGACGTGATTAATGCACCAGATAACACACACACACACACACACACACACACACACACACACACTTCATTTTCTTCAGAGTTATTATTTGTGGGGCTGCAAATCGAGGGGTCAGAGGTCAGAGATGTTGTGCATCAGGCCCTGAGTTTTGTAACAAAACGAATCATTTGCTCCTGTAACATAAATCATTTAAATCAGTGTGGGGCATTTCTGGGTTTGAGTGTGTGTGTGTGTGTGCATGTGCGTGTGTGTGTGTGTGTGTGTGTGTGTGTGTGTGAGTGTGTGTTGACCTGTTTTGAAAGCCCAGTTAATGAGTATTGTGTCAGCTCTTTGTGTGAGGTGTGTGTGTGTGTGTGTGTGTGTGTGTGTGTGTGTGTGTGTGTGTGTGTTTCCCAGATGACTGATGACTCCAAACCACAGGAATGTGACACACACACACACACACACACACACACACACACACACACACACACATACGTCCTGATTGAATGCAGTTATTTCTGTCGGGGAAATGATTAGGAAACAGCGATTAATAAAAACAAACAACAGGAAGTAGTTTAAGATAGAAAGTGAGGGTGTGACTGAGAAATGAACATCTCCACCCTCCTCACTGAGGTTGGGGCCGGGGGGGGTTAAACTTTAAAGACTTAGAAGGGAACAGAAGGGAACTAATAAGTGGTGTTGTACAGGTCGGTATTTTGATATTTTCAGAAACCTAAATGAAAAGCCACGTTTCCACCAAAAGGTTCAGTTCGGTTTGTTTGTGACGTTTCCTTTGACTAAACTGGTTCTGTTCCAGTCTTTAAATATGCACAAGTGTTATAAAACTGCAGTTCCTCACGTGTCCACTAGAGGCCGACTCTGGAAGCACCTGAAACCACATACACACCCATTTCTAAAACACTTAAGTTTTTGGAAAGTTCTGGTTGGGGGGTCAGTTTCTCAGAAGCAGAAAACAGAGAAAGATTAAATTCATTATTGTGGCAAAAACCAACAACACAAATTTAGTCACTAAATTCAATGAAATACAAAATAAACTGTGGCATCTTTTCTGCGGCTGTTGTTCTACATTTTTCCTTTTTAAAGGAACTTTTAAGTATTTTTTTTGTTGTTAAATTGTGTTTTGGTGTTTGCGTGTGGCTGTCCGCATATTTGTCCTCTTTTGGGAACAGTAGGGGACAAAAATGTCATCACCAAACTTTTTTTTGTACTGTTACACTTTTCTACTCAGTTGGATTTATTAATGGTTCCTGTGTTCAAGCAACTATTGGCATCAAGTTTACACTGATCTCTATACTCCACTAACCCCCTTCACTCTGATTGGCCAGCCCGCTGAAAGCCGGTTAGTGGGCGGAGCTACGGCCAGACCTTAGTGTTTAAGGTCCTAACATGATGACATCATTTCTCACAAAGATCTGGTGTTATTTTTTTTTAGAATGGAGTGTTTTTAAGAGTGTTTGCAGACAGATTCAGATTTTTAGATGAATATTTACAGTTTGAGAAATCTTTTCTTCATTTTACAATTTTTTTATTTTTATATATTTTTTCTACTTTTAGACTTTTTAAAAACTTTTTGTCTCTTTCTAGATCTAAACAATTAAAAAACTCTTGTTCAGGTTACAATTTTTTCTCCTGTGTTTCTGAATCATTGCTGTAAGTGTCTGTTGGCTCCTCTACTTAATTGATTATGACATTTCCGACCGCCCCTGAACGCAGCACGGTGCAGCGCCTCTCTCTCTCTCTCTCTCTCTCTCTCTCTCTCACTTGTTGAGTTGCTGTGTTGACTCTTCAGTGCAGTCGTTTCGCTCCGTGTCGCAGCTCCGTGTTTCCCCCGGGACTTTCTGACTCTGTGTCCGCCTCTCGAGGCGCTCAGCCCGGATACCGAGGACAGGTTGAGCCGCTGATCCGCCACCATGGCTCCCCGCTGTGAGTACATTAACCTGCTGCTGCTGGAGGATCAGAATGATAATTACTCAGTATAAATGTGCAGAAAGTTTAAAATGCATCAAAGATTAGATTTATAAAGGTGGTTTAATGAAACAGAGAAGGGTTGAGAGTTTTAAAGAATCAAATGTGGAGAAAAAAGTCTGTTAAGGGGCTGATCACTCATTTATACTTAGTTTTCAGTTTATTTTTTCCATGAAAAACATCTTTAATAGGAGAGGATTGAGCTGTAACAACCCAATGTGAAACTTTCAGAGACTATTTTAACAATTATTATTCAAAATAAACAGCAGATTGCACCTTTTGAAGATTATTTTCTTAACAGAAAAACACAAACTGTGAGAAAATAATTATGGAGGAGAGTGTTTGCTGTTTTAAGCACAAGTTTAATTCTGTTTGTGTGAGTTTGTTTGTTTGTCAGCTGTGAACTCAGGTCTGATAAAGTCTGAGGGTTTTCTGCTGTAAGTGGATTCACCAGGTCCTGGTCCTGGTTCTGGTTCTGATAACTCTGCAGTTTTACCTCTGAATGACTTTGAGACGGTGCGTTTGAGGCTGTGGGAAATGTCACTGATTAACAGAGTGAGTGTGGAGCCACAGGTCGTCAGGTGGAGCTGAAGCTGTGGTTCTCAAAGTCAAAAACTATTTAAAAACTCACATTTCATCCATTTTAACAAAAAATATATTCACAAAAAAATCTCAATTATTTTCATGACTCCTGGGATCATTGTTAAACTTCCAGTTTTTAAGCATCTGTACTGAAAACTAAAGAAACTAGAGATTAGTTCAACATTTTATTAACATGCAAAGCAAATAAAGCAAAAGTTTTTGCAGGTTTGACCTCAACCCTTTAACTACGTCCAAATATTTCAGCACATTTTGAGTTTCTATGCTTCAATAAGATGATTCTCTAACTTAACTCAACTGATTTAACCATCTCTACCTTTTCGTAGAAGTATGTGATGGATCTAAAGCCTCAAAAATGTTTTTGTTGTTGTTGTTTCACAACCACAGTGGAGTTGTTGAGATGACATATTGAAAGCATAAAAATGTGTCTTTGTTTTGTGAATATTTTGCTCAGTATCATTCAATCACAACTAAAAATGAATCTGAGAAATTTTAGTTGTTGCACTTTTTTTTTCCAAGATGAAAAATTTACAGATGCAGCTTTAACTTGATTCATGCAACATTTCCTTTGGTTGAAATAACATTGCCTCATATTTTGTGGCAAATTTACAGAAATCAAAACTGTTCAATGCCTTAAGAAATTAATTTATTTCTAAATAAGCTTTTGATGTGACTTTTTCCGACTATTTGTGGTATTTATATGAAAGTCTATATGATAAGTGACACTTCAGCTATTGGGTGGAGGTCAATATTTTAAAAACTTAGAAAAAAAAAAGTTTGATTATAACAAGAAATGCTAAAAAAAGTATCCTTATTTTTCTTGGTAGGGTAGGTAAAGGGTTAAATAAACAAATTTCCCCCTTGAGAATAATTAAGATCCCTTAAAACGTTTGCACCACTATGAAATAGACATTGTGCAATATCTATTTTGCTGCCCTCAGCTCCACGTTTAACTCCACGTTTGGTCATTTTGTTTATTTCTCTGGAACTTACTTAAGCTCAGCTGATCATCTAATCAATCTGGAATTTATCAGGAACATGAAAAGCGATCATATAAACATCCAGTCTTAGGTTCATGTTTGTTTTTGAGCACAGGTTTCTGTTTGGAGGTTGTAGGACGTTATGTAGTGGTAAAGTATAAACCAGGCTCTGAAGAATCTGAGTCTGTCGGGGATAAAAACTGTTTCAGGTGTTTCAGGTGTTTCTCTGCTGCAGTGATTTCTGGTTTTATCCTCAGGTTCAGAAACTCCTGGATCCTGATCGAAGCTTTAAACGTTTTAAAAGCTGATGCTGAAGCAGTTTGAGTGAAAGAGTTTGTGCTCAGCGCTGCGTTCACTGACACATTCTCAGAGGTTTCCACATTGTTCCCTGATGAGCTGACTCACAGTGTGTGTGTGTGTGTGTGTGTGTTAATTTAAGCTGTGGACAAACAGAGGAATGTGGAGGGATCAAAGTCTCACTCTCTCTTCATCCGTCCGTCACTCCTTTCTTCATCTGCTTCATGTTTCCCGCCCTCCTCCTCCTCCTCCTCCTCTTCCTCACGTCGACTCTTCAGGAGTAACGAGTTCATAATCGATCGTTGGGTGAAACTGTAACAGAAGCAGGCGACGATGGTTTCACTCGCTGACTGACACTTTTAAAGTTCCTTTAATTTCACAGAAATAGAGAAAGAGAAGTTCTCTTCTTTGAGTGTAAACCTCTGTGACCTTTGACCTCTTTGCTGTCAGTCATGTGACCTTTGGAGCGGGCACAAACGCATTAAGACACAAAAACAGAAAACAGAGAAAATACTCTCAACATCCAACTTGGAAAAGTTTGTAAAAGTCAAATGTTCCCTGTTTGAGTTTTTTAATTGTTCAGCTTCTTTATTAGCAGTTAAAACACTGAAATCTTTAACACACACACTCACACACACACACACACACACACACACACACACACACACACACACACACACACGTGGTGGAGTTAAAGTTTGACCGATCAGCTGTAATAAAACGTCGTCCTGATGGAAAAGAACAGACACACCCTCGCTCAGCGCTGGATTTATGACCCTCAGAGTCGTTCAGAGAGGAGGAAGTTATCGGTCTGAGCTCAGAGAAAACACACACAGGAATAATCAAACATCAAATATGACACTTTTATTTATTTAATACTCACTAATTTTATCCAGATTTCTGAGGGTTAAACCAGAACAGCAGAAATCTTAGAAATCTGTCAGAAACATTCATGAGTGAGTCGACAAAAATCTGATTTCAGCCTCAGAGTCTGAAGGAACTGATGGAAACTTTTTGTTGGATTTGTTGGTGAACGGGGGCAGGGTCTGGTTCTTCAGGGTTTCCCTTTTTAAAATCAGACACTTCTGAGTAAAACAGTCTCATCCGAAGCCGAGAAACTGGTCTGACGTGCTGATGGTGCAGGTTCAGGTGTTTGTGTTCAGGTGTCAGATCAGGGCCTGTGTCCACGTACAGTCATTCGTCATAAGTTTGCACCAATGGTGAAAAAATGGAAGTTAACGTCCTAATGGAGCATTAAATTTAATGGTAGTAGACTCCACCATTACAGACTCTAACGTCAGGATTACCACACCTGTTCAGCTGTTTTTAGGAGGACATCATGCTTATGCATCACTCTGTAAAACAAATATTTAGTGATAGAATGAATCTTCTGGAAAAGTATGATGATGCAGAGCTGAACAGCAAATTATTTTCTAGGACACACAACATTTTCTGGTTTACAGATGAGATAAGGAGGAAATCAAGGTTTCAAAACAGCAAGACTCACCTTATGTCCATGCGTCTGTGTTCCTTTAGTTATTTCTGCACGTTTCCTTAAAGTTTATAAATGTTCAGAGCGGATGAACCTGCCTGATTCATTTTCTAAAATCCTGCAGATCCATCTTGTCAAGCTCCAATGACAAATGACTTCACCTGGTTCAATACCAACCGGACCAATCAGAGAAGAGAGGTGGGAGCTGCAGACGTGACGACAGCGGAAGGAATCTGAATGTTTGAAATCAATGGCGGCACATGAAGCGATCTTTGTGGACGCTGCTATATTTGTAGTTTTATCATAATCAGAACCGTCGTCCAATCATTAGCTGCTTTTTTTTGAAGGTCCCGCCTCTGAAAACATTTTCGAACCGCTCTTTCCCGGATGGACTCGTGAGATATCTCCGTGGTGGATATATCGAACTGTCCGTCTGGCGTGTGAGGTTATAAAGTTTACGGGTATGCGCAAAACGGAGCGGTACCACCAGGGGGCAGTGTTGATGTTATTACCTGATGTGTAGCTCGAGTGAGACATGAAGAAGAAAGAATAAAAGCTGAACGTCTTGGGAAAAGTACAATCACTGCATCCGCTACATTAGTGACACCTTCACAGTCGCTGTGTTTGGGTTTGAGTTTGATGTCGTCATAAACGTTTGACTCTGGGCTGCTCCCCCTGGTGGATGTTTGGTGAACAGCGACGTAGAGGACGTATGAGAGCAGTGACGGTAACAACGATTGAAAAGGACGTGCACAGTTTCGTACATAAAAGGAGGATAAATGGGCTTTAAGGAGAAGTTAAAGATACATGATTCTGAAACTCTCGACTTTGAAAGGAACCAGACTTCATCCTCCTCTCTCTCTCTCTCTCTGCGTCGCTCGCTCGCTCGTATATCATGCGTGCTGACCTCTCTCTTGCTCCTCGAGCCGTTCACTCAGCAGCCCACATTCCTGTCTTTAGGGAAAGATGATATTACATTTCTCTCCACAGCTGTTTCCTCTCATGGACGATGCTGACTGGGCAGTTTTGACTTAATGAAACACAGATGCATCGTGGGTAACAGTGACCTCACTCAGAGCTGGCTGTGATGTCTGAACAGAGAGTTCGATAATGCTGCGGCCCTCGTCCTCCGCCTGCAGCAGAATTATGAAATCTGATGTTTCATTCTGTTGATCTGAGTCAAACCTTCGTTTCCCGACTGTGAATCTTCTTCTGTCACCGTGGAAATATGAATGTTCTCACAGCTGACGGGAAAAAGCTTTAAAAACGTCACACATGACGTCCGATCTGTGTTTGTCATGTTCATTTACATGAACATTTCTGAAGTTTGCATGCAGGAGTAAATATGAGGAAAAGGACAAATTAGATAGGACTTTCAGAAATGATGCAAAGAAAATGAAACAAATGCAAAAACAAAATGCTTCAGAGACGTCACTACTCACGTACTCCAGACCTGCAGGGGGCGCTCTTTCCCAGATTCTCCTGAAGGAAATTAATGAGCCACTAAAGCACAATTGTCCTCTCCAGCCACCGTAGAAATGAGCTGATGTTCACAGACGTTTCAGGGATGTTCAGAGACACTTGGAGGTTAAGGATGGCGACTTGATCAATGATTTTAAACCAATAATCAATCACAGCTCTGAGACTCAGACGAGGCGGCAGAGGTGGCTGATGGGACTTTGGAGCCATTAAAGCGTCTTTATCATCGGCTCCTGTCAATTATCTACTCTGATGGTTTTTCAGTGGAAATGCTCTGATCAGCTCAGGAATCTGTGTGTGTGTGCGGAAATACAAAATAAGTGAAGAAGTATTTTAAACAGACTTAAGTTTGATTCTCAGTTTAAAGACTGTCCTGGTGCATTGTGGGGAATGTAGTCTCCAGATTCAAGGACCCTGGTCTCTTCCAGTGGTTTATGAATCTGTCTCTGTTCAGTTAATCGCTGTTTAAGGCTCTTTAAACGATTTCCTGTGGTCAGTCTGAGTGGGTGAATTTTTCTTAGACTCAGTTGACGTGCGTTAGAAACCGCCGTCTGTGAGCGCCGTCTGTTACGTCTGTCTGCAGCCGCACAGACGCTCAGTGTGTGACGTCCACAAACACGTCCAGAAACATGTTTCTACATCAAACTGTCCACTTATCATTCCTGCAGATTAACAACCCCCCCATAGGCTCTCAGACAGAGTCTGTGTGTGTAAACACAACACACATGATCCCACAGTGTGTGTGTGTGTGTGTGTGTGTGTGTGTGTGATCAAATGACACAGATGAACTCCAGCCATAGTCTTAACTCTGCTATGTTAAATGGGGTCGAGTCTAATGGTCCCCCTTGTTTCTCTAGTCTCTCTGGTCCGAAAAGTCTCTCTGGTCCGAAAAGTCTCTCTGGTTTTTCTAGTTTCTGTAGTCCCCCTTGTCTTTTAGGTCCTTCTTGTTGTTTTGGTCCCTCTCTTTTCTCTGGTCCCTCTTGTCCCTTGAGTCTCTCCGTCATGGAAATAAAACTTCTTGTTGAAAAGGAAACGTTGATAAAGTTGAAGCAGGAAGTCTGTGATCAGCTGTCAGCTTCTTTTATTAAATGATTCCTGTTTTTATTTTGAAGAGAAGCCTCTGTTCACACTGTTTCCTTCAGCACACACACATCAGCTGGTTATCTATAGGACTATTACTCACACACACACACACTCACAAACACACACACACATCAGAAGGTCAAGGCAGAAGTTTGAGCCTCCGTCTGATTGGATATCTGCTCGTCTTCCTGGTTTTCTCTTTGTCTTTTGTGACGTCGAGAGGTCGCGACCTTGTTACCTTCAGCGTGTTTTGAGGGTTATGACCCCGACTTGTCCCCATAAAGCACACACACACACACACACACACACACACAGAGTCTAATGATGTGATGCTGGTTTTGGTGATCGTCTGTAAAGCAGATCTCTGCCGCTCTTAAAGTCCGCTCTTAAAGTCCACGCTGTTCAGGCCCGCCATCTTGGTCCTGGTGGTTGTGAGTGCACCACACCCAGCGGCGAGCGTCAGGGACCCAGGAGTCCTGGTCTCTGCCCGTCACACTATCGCTGTCTTTTCCGCTCCCATTGTTTGTGTCCAGGAGCTTCCGCGATGCCCCCCGACCCTCTTGAAGAAAACAGGTTGTGTGTGAGCGCCGCCGGGCTCCGTGTGGGTTTCCTGAGCCTGCCGCCGGGGCTGCTGGGTATTTATGGAACCTACACCGCTGAATCACTTCCCACTTTTCCCCGTGTGTGTGTCAACATGTGTGTGGTGCTTTCCTTCACGCCTGCTCTTCTTATGTGTGTTTGTGTTTGTGAGTGTGTGATGAGGCTATTTCTGGCTGCAGCGGTGTGTCCTGAGGTGGTGAGACGGCAAAACCAACTATATGAACAACATCCGCTCCACACACACACACGTACACACACACACACACTGACCAACATCCAGAAACAGAATTTTCTGTCTCAGAAAAGCTCTCTGACCTGGTTTCTCTCAAGTTGTTTCAAACACTCGCAGCTTTGACATCAATTTCAGTGAGCACTCAGTGAGATTTTGGACTTTTAATCTGAACTACACCCAAACCCAAACTTAAATACAGATCTTCTTTTTTCCTGTGTTTGATTGTGTGAAGGTCGTGTGTATCCTCTGTGATGCTCACTCTGTTCTGGGACTATTTGCTGCTTCTCTCCTCGCCTTGGTTTTAAAGTTATGCACGTGAAAGTGAGGATAGTGATGCGCTTTCTGCCTGGACCATAGCCTGTATAAAACATGGACGTAGTCTCCGTGACGTCACCCGTCTGTTGCTGCAGCTCTGTTTTGAGGCTAAACGACGGGCGCGACCATATTAGAAATGGGACGAGGGAGGAGTGCCCAAACTCACAGCTATTGGGCGCCCGTCAGTCACGTGATCTGAGCTGTGGCTCTGATTGGGCGAGCTCTCGATCCTAATATCTTCCAAACGGCCAAGTTAGAAAAAATCCCCCCCCCTCACAGTGTGTGCCGTTAGCGAAATTAGCGATCCAGACGGGAGACAGAGTTTGTACCAGGCTTTAAATACGATAATTTGGGCTCTGAAAACGGCCTTTTTCCCCGTCCACTTGTACAGGACTTCCGGTGCTTCTGGAGCAAGCCTCAAGCGGTCACTGGAGGAACAGCAGCTTTTTAGCACTTCCGTGTTGTCTCATTTTTTCAGACCGGAGGTTGCCGCTTGGCCTGGACTTTGCCTTGGCTTTTTTGTGTGTTTACAAAAATACTATAAAAAGCTAGGGAAGCGAGAGCACATCTTCCCTTTTTTTCCATTTATGTACCTAAAAGAAGAAGGGTGTGTCCTCATGTTTGAAGGATGCACATGAGAAAGAAAGGAGGTTTGCTCTCTCTGCCTTGGTGCTCCGTAAAGGTGATGCTAATGCAGGGAGAGCATTTGCATTTATCTTTGTACATAAAAGAGAGATGAAGTGTGCTCTCCCTGCCTTTGCTTTTTGTGTATTGACATTAAAGGTGGAGGGGGGAGTACTGATTTTTTTTACGGGTTGCAGCTGTTTTCTGTGCTCGAAGTCTGACATCAGTTTGTGTGGGTTATTGCGCCCCCTGTTGACAAAACTATAGGCATTTGGTCCTGTTTCACTTCATATGATCTAGTTTTAGATGATCAGTCTGGTTCAGATTAAACTTTCTGAGCAGGTGTTTGTTATATTGTAACAGTGTGAAGCTCTCAGAGTGATTTTGTCCTCCCTCATTGATCCGGTCTGAGTACGATCATTAATCCGGCGCTGATAACAAAACTTGTTCTAACCTCTGGGTCTGAACGTTAGAAAGTTCTCCATGAATCATTCCTCTCACTGAGCCGTTCTGCCGTCTGTTAATGTTTGCTCACTTTATGTCTTAATGGTTTATCGCGGCGGGAACATGTGACATCAGCTGCTCCATGAGTGGGCGGGGCCTGTCAAACGCTTCCTGTTGACCTTCCCTCTGAGGAGCGGCTCTCTCCGTGTCACGCGTCATCCTGCTGTAGGTCATCGTATGTCCCTCTGGGTTACACCGTGTACATTCAGACGTCTGGTTAAACTGTAGCTCTATCCGTCAGCCAATCAGAGCGCGGGAATACGTGTGCACATTATGTCAATGCCAATCAGATTTGATCATGAATAACATCTAAACCAGACAGTAGCAAGAATAAGGGTCTAAAGTGAGTTACTGGGTAGTTACCAACAAAAATTACGCCTGAATGGGACTACAAACATTACCACCCAATTTACCTACCTAATTCGTATCTCTCTTTTTTTTCTACACTTTTAACAATTCAGACATTCATGGTATGAATAAAGGATCAACTTGTTTCAGTTTAGATATATGACATGCTCCTGCAGGTGTAAGTGGTTTGAAGGAGTCCTTGGTGCATCCTGTTTTATGGTCACAGTCTGTTTCCATGGCACAGTCAGGTGTTTGGTCACAGAGTTGGTTCCTGGTTAAACTTTACCTCTGGACTTCAGGTGTGACAGCCGTTTCACAACAATAAGGATTTAAGGGTCAGTGAGGAGGCTTTTACCTGTCCTCTGTGTCAGGATACTTCTGGAGTCTTTGACTTTACTTTTAAAGGCATTTTTTTAAAAAAAAATCAACCCATTAGATATGAATTTATAGTATAAAGTTGAACTAGCTTCGCATTCATCCTAAAACTGACACTTGTGAGGAAGAGAAGCTGGATGTGGTGATAGTTTGCCACACCTGTGTCCCCGTGTTTGATTTCCAACCTCATTGTTATCAGTCTGACGGTTATAAAGTTTCTCACTGTCTCACTGAACATTATCAGCTCTGTTGTTAGCAACTTCCCCCGAAGTCTGATCACAAACAGGTGTGTTTCTCAGGTGTGTCTCTGAGATAAGAGAAGCTGTAACTTTCATACCTGCACTTTTATCCCACAACTTTATGTAACAACAAGATTGATAACGAGGATCTGGGTTGGTACGAAAGAGAATTCAAGGGAAAGTAGATTGAACAGGCAGAGGAAGAAACAGGAACGCCCAGCCTTGAGCGTGCAGCGTGAACCAACCTCAACAGATTTCAACATCGAGTTTTTCATTTCCCATTCATGCCAGTTTGACCTGATTTTACCAGAATTAATGTAACATTTGCCATATGATAAGTCAAGCAGTCGGCAAGAAAAAGCTCAGAGGACTGATAATGGGACCCCTACACCAGTTGGCTCACTGCTGTGAAATTTTGTACTCACAGTACAACTATTACCCAACTGTTAAGCAAAGCTACAGCCTTACATTTGTACCCAGAATGCCTTTGTGGTTAGTAACTCAACAGTTACTGTGGGACAGATCGTAACAGCATAACTGTGCACTTAGATATGGACGTTAACACGCTGGATCTTTGCCCAGTTTGGGTCCAATAACCAAGGGTTAGCGTTCCCCCATCACCACTTCCTCTCAAGTCTCCTTTTGTGGTCATTGAATCCTCGCTCATTCGTTAAAGAAATAGATCTTAGAATCATCCGATTTACAGACGATGCCGTGGTTTAGCTTTAAAGATTTCAGGTGATTGCAAATGTTTGCTGGATGGATCATGACATCAGAAAATATCCTCCATCATCCAAACTCTCCTGAATCTGTTTTATTGCTCACTGTCCAGAAAACGCTCGTGTACATTAGTTCTGATTGGTTGATTGGTTTCTCTCTCTCTCTGTCTCTCCAGGTTCCTCTCTCCCGGCCCCCCCTCCCCTCGCTCCATCATGCCGATCTTCAAAAACCTCCCAGTGCGCCTGAAAGGCGGTCCCACTCTAGAAAACGCTTTGATCCTGCGCAGGATGAGCCTCAACATCACCCCCCGCCTTCACAACCCCTTCGAGAACGATGACGACGGCCTCCACGGAAATGGCAACAACTGGTCGCCCGGTGGCTCGCTCCTGGACGGCGACGTGCAAAGGGACCGTAACCCCTTTGAGGACGAGGAGGACGAGAACGAGGCCAACGAGGGGAAGAAGGGGAGTGGAGGTGGAAGTTCAGTGAAGGGGTCTTTCAAGTTCAAGTCCCCGCTGAAGACTTTGGGGAAGCTGGGTAAGAACCTGAGGGTGTCGGGGAGGAGCAAAGGAAACGACACGCCCTCGCCACAGGGGTCGCTGCAGGGAACGCCTTCACCTGCAGAGAAGAAGAAAAGAGGGAGGAGGAGCTCTGAGGGGAGTCTGCTGAGGTAAACGCTGATGGGATGGCGGGGTTAGAAGAGGTGGAGAAGTTCAGGTACAGAGAGATGATGGATCAAGTTTGCTCACACTGTTTCGTTTCCCTTTAGGTTTGCAGGAAAGTACCGCGACACCCTGGGGTCTCGTAAAGAGTCTCTCACTAACGGAGAGCTGAACGGATCGGAGGGCGAGAGCGACTCCATCAGTCGCCGCCTGTCCTTACTGAAGATAGTGGGTCTGAAGCTGAAGAGGGAGTCGGGGGCCGATCACTCGTCCCAGGGCCCAGAGGAGCAGCCGGTCCAGGAGGAGGTGGTGGAGGAGGTCAAACCGAGAGAACCACTGTCAGGTAAGAAAACTAACATCCAGAGTTTTCTGATTCTCTGTGCTCCTCCCTGTAAGTTACTCAGCTCTTTGCTGCTGCTCTACCTGCCACAGGCTTTGGTATTCCACACAGGTACAGGGAAGGTCAGGGGGGTCTCAGAACGGAGACAAACCGCCAAATTAAAGTTATTACATGATATAACAGCTGATTCAGAGCTGCAGAATCTGGGGGAAGGTTTTTTTTCAGATCTTTGGATTTTAAACCAGAGAAGGAAGATAAGGTATTTCACTTCAGGTAGAGGAATGCTTCTTTTCTCTGTAAAAGTTTGTTTTCATACCACCCTGACTGATCTTATCCACGCCCCCCAGAGAGAAAGAGAGAGAGAGAGAGAGAGAGAGACTGAGAGAGAGAGAGAGAGAGAGAGGTTTGGTTGGACAGACGGCTTTGCGAAGGTCACCTCTGTATGATTATGTAATGTGAGTTTCAAGGACGTGAGTGTGTTTGGGTCCTCACTTGATGAGTTTAGAGTGAAATCCCTGTTTGGTAACTTGTGTGTGTGTGTGTTTGTGTGTGTGTGTGTGTGTGTGTATGTGATCTAAGTATTTGGCCGGTCCTGGAAACTTTCTAAGGGCGTCTATTGTTTATCACACCCTGTTTACTCTCCTGCTTTGTAATAAATGATTAAAGTGTGTGTGTGTGTTTGTGAGTGTGAGTGTGTGTGTGTGTGTTTTTTGCGCCTCCACACCCTGTTCCATACACAGCTTCTCTTCCGAACGACTGCACTGATTTAAAAAGTCTGGGAAGATATTTCATTAGTTTCAGTTTTCATTTGTTTTATCAAATGCGAGAAAATGTTACCAGAAACTTTCCTAAATCAAAAAATCTTCGACCACATGGCGTCAACAAAGGGAATCAGACAATAGTTGGTATAGATAAAAAAAACAATCATGGTTGCAGTACGTAGTCTTTTTCGTAGTCAGAGCTACATAAGTGGTTGTCATATTGTTGGGAAAACATCCCTTTTTTTTTTTAAAGACATGCGTTTTTCCATCCTTTGCATAAATGTAGAATTCTGTTCAATTATTTTGTCACAAGACAGTGAAATAAAGACACATGATATTCCACTGGTCCTCACCAAGACCACATCTCAAGTCTCTATATCCTTGAATTGGGTTAGGGAAGAGTTATGATGATCTATCAGAGCATTGTGGGTAACAGAGTTTTTACCTTTTAGTGTTATGGAACTTGTCAAGATTTCCTCCTTTGCAAACATTTACAAAAATCCTGTTTTGGGATTTCAAGTTCTGGTTGTAAATCTGAAAAGGACTCAAGTGTATAATTGGTGAACATAAATGTTTTCCGTTCTTGAAGTTCACACAAGTTAGAAATTTCCCTGCCTTGTGTTGAAAAACAACAACAAAGACCCAGAGAAACGACTAAGATGTGAAAAACAGTATTTTTATCTGAGGTGGGTGAATCCTTCTTCTTTGAGTTTTCTGTGTTTTTAAATAAAGGGAAACCTTAAAGTGCAGCTCACCACCGTCACGCTCAGCTGTTATTACTGTAATCACACACACACACACACACACACACACTGGAATCCTCTCAGCCTGTAATGTCCCTGTCTTCAGTTAAAGGGTAAAACTGCTCCAGGACTGGATTAAAGGTCTCAGGTCTACGAGGAACCTGAGTCCTGAACCAGATAACATCACCCGTGACCTCCTGGTGGAGAGAAAGTTTGGAGTTTTCAGGTTGGGACTTGTTTCCACAAGCTGCTAAACCACCTTATCAGCACAGCATGTGTGTGTGGGAGTGTGTGTGTGTGTGTGTGATTGCTAAACAAGAGTAAAGGTGTCAGAAGTGTTTGTACCTGCATCACTGTTAATACCACGTCAGTCATCATCCAACAAAGCCGGCCTTCAGCTGGAATAATCCTCAGAGGGACAACAATCCCTGTTCAAATCTGTGCAGGATCAGGCAGAGAGTTCGAGAGTCTGTGGTCAGAGAGAAATCGACCAATCAGGAGTCAGCGGGAGAAACTGGAGGTCCAGGATTCAGACCTGACAAAGCTTTGACTTTTCACTAATCAGCATCATGGTGTTAATCCAGCAGACTGATGAGACGTTCATCATAAAAAAACAGTTTGTGTTTCAGCTTCACACGCTGAAAATCGACAGAGAGAAGCCTGTAAGAGACTCACAGTTTACAGTGAAACTGGGACTAACACATTTTAAGCTCTAAGTCTCTGAAACTGGCTATTAACAAACCAGTTAATACACACTGAGCCTCTCTGAACATTACTATTTACAATACAACTGAGACTCATTGGATTCATTTGTCTAAAACTTCTTTGGTGCTTGTTCGGAACAACAACAGTCCTGAAGCTAAATATAATCCTGAATTAATTTAGGAGGCAGTCTCTATAACTGTTTACAGTAAAACAGAGACTCAGCAGGTTCATAAATCTGAAATAAGTCATGATGAAGCCCTTGTGAAAGTTACAGTTTACAGTGAAACTGAGACTCACTTTGTTTATGAGCCTTAAGCTTCTCCATAACTTAATATTTACAGTAAAACTAAGACATAACTGGCTCATCAGCCGTAAACCTCTGTTATTATGTTTCATAGTGAAACTGAGACTCCCAATGAAGTGATATATTGTACTAACTATGAGGGATTTTAGAAAAACTTAACACCCTTCAACCACAGTGAATTAGAAAAAGAAGCCTCTGTGTGAGTTACTGTTTACAGTGAAACTGAGACTCACCACAAACACATGAACAGCCGCTCCTCTGAGGGATCAATGAACCAAAACAATGACAGAGTTTGTTTTGAAGACATATCTGGATCGATAGTCTCAACTTTACTCGGATTTAACCTCATACTAGCTTTGTAAGAGGAGAACAGTTGAAGTTCCTCATGACTTTAATCGATCACACGTCCTGTGGCGTGTTCAGGTGAATCAGAGCGTTGACCTCAGTCTGACTCTGCTGCTGCTGATCGTTGTCTTCATGCATTCTGGGTTCTCGTGTCGGCGTGCAAAGCTGAAACCTGAGCCTACAGGTCGACTTCAGCAGCAAGAAGGGCTTTTTGTTCTGCACCGTTATTTAGTTAAACACGAAAACGCAGAGTTTTAACGTGGTTTTAACCTCGCTGAAGTCAAATGTTTGAGTCAGCTGCTGGAGAGACTCGGTCATTTCAAAGTGTTTGGAAAAGCATCAGGAACCTTACACAATGATGGATCATCTCTGAGGTTTAAAAATACTTTAAAGAAGCGTTTCCATCCCACGCCCTTCACTCCGCTTTCAAACAGCTGGGATGTTTTGTGGTTCGCTCGACCCACGGAGAGAACAAGCAGCTCTGATGAAATCTGATGTTTGTTTGAGCTTCTGTTTAGAGGAAATTCAGCTGAAGAAGTGTGAAGCTCAGATGTCGGTCAGAGGACGGTCTGTTCTCTCCCAGCAGCTGGCGGGGAGGACGCTCAGGCCGCCGTCAGCCTCGTGGTTTCGATAAGAGGCTCGTGTCCGGGCTGTGGATGATTAGACGGCCTCATGGAGGTCTGAGCAGCTTTCTAAAGTGTGACTGAGCGGCTATCAGCTGCTGGAGGACTTCCTGTCAGGGAGCAGGCTGATATCAGACACTTAACACACTCTGCTATTAAACTACAGTTTCCCCTCCTCACATGGACCTGCTCGGGGTCAAACTTCATCTTTTGAAACAGCTTCTCAAATCAGAGAAAAGACAAAGAGAGAGAGAGAGTCAGAGGACAGATGTGAAGCAGCTGTGCCTGCAGGGAAAGAGCTTCACAATCCTCGACTTTAGAGACGATCTGCACTGACGATATTACTGAGAGGCAGAGAGAAGGTTGATATCAGTGAGCAGAACGTGTGAATTCAACTTATTCTTTCGCTTAATGCATTTATGATAGAAATCACCAGACATAGATTAAAAAAAGTCTAAACCATGTTCCTCCCAACTTCCATCTAGTTCAGAAACGTGCAGTTTCTGTGCAGATGTGTCACTCTTTCCTTGGAAAAACTGCTCCAAAAGCTTCATTTCCATCACAGTTCAACACTGTGCACAGTTGCAACCTAACAAGGAAATAAATATTAAAAAGAAGAACCTCTAGACTGGTGGGCCTGTGTCCCAGCATGCCTTGCAAAGCCAAAGAGCTACTTCTTCTAGATTCGTGTCCTGGATAAAACACTGTTATCCAATGGGACACCTTACACTCCGTTTCATAGGGGTAGCATTTACACCTGTGAGCAAGGTTCAGCTCACTCTTAATGCAGGAATCAAATGTATAAACAGTGTTTTTGGTGTTGAATATTACAGTACATGTTAATTATATCATATATAACATTTTTTACTACAGTTCTGTTGTGAAGATGCGCCAAATAGGATCCAGTGATGCATGAGAGCACTTTGTGACACCAGAGTGAAACAGATCAACAGCTTTTCACCAGCAGGTCACGCTCATGTTATCATCATTATCTTCATGCAGTCATCGTTCACTCGTTCCTGAATGTATTTGTACGTTTACAGACTCAGTTTCCAGCATTTACTCCGTCAGACGCCTGCAGGAGACCGAGTCCTCTCTGCAGAGCTGCTCTTAGTATTCAAGTCAGCTCAGAGTGAAGCAACGGACGAGCAGAAAAATGTGAAAGCAGAGCTCAGGTTTCTCTCTGCACACGCTTACACAATACTGCTACTGTTCACACACACACACACATGGCGTACACACACCAAGGGAACATGAACAGCCTCAGATGGACACTACATTTAAAAGCAGCTGAACTCCCCTTCAGGTGAATCAGAGCAGGTAAAGTCTGACTCAGCGTCCTGACAAACTCCTACATGTGCAAGATGGTTCACTCAGACTCATCAGAGAGTTCAAGCAGAAACGCTGTGACACTGAAGACGCTGTAGTGTCATGCCAGACCTGTAGTTGGCAACATTCTTGCTTGTGTTGAACGTTGCTTTGGACAAAAGCATCTGCTAAATGAAATCGTAGAATTATAGAACATAACTGTGGGGGCCGTTTACTCTGCAACGGTTTGGAGGCTGAAATAGAGGTGAGCTGATCATCTGGTGCAAATATTGAATGTTTCTGGACTGATTGCAGAAGTGGTGCAACAGGTGCACATTTTGTTGGAAGGCAGTCAGCAGATTCAGCAGCACAGTAATGAAACAGAGGGTCGCTATTGTTGTCATTGTTCAGTTCATGCATGGCACAGTGAAGGTTTAATGCGCACTCTCAGAGTCGAGCTTGGTCGTCCACCGTTGTTACTGTTGTCATTGTCCGGTTCACGCATGACTATGCCAAACTGAAAGTGTAGCGGAGTTGTAGTTTACAGCGTTTCCACTGAAAACTAGAAATGTGAAACAGCCACACAAAAATCCCAATCTGGAGGCCATTTTCAAAAGTTTTCATAACAATAACTTTGCAGTGTTGTTGTGTAAACAGCTCCTTAGAATGAGATCAAAGACTTGAAAGTAGAGATTGAGACGTTAAGTCAAGATGAAACTGTTAACTGAGCCAAGAAGAAGGACAATGTTCACAAAGACTGATAATCAGACTGATATGCATTCAGTGGAGTCGCCCTCTGCTGGACACAAGAGAGAATGCATTTATTATACATGTTCATACTGGCTGAGCCAAGAGGCTTCGTGTCCACTCTGTGATCGTCACTCTCCCTCTGTCCCTAAATCCACATTGACATGGTTTAGTGGTGTAATGACATGGGTCTGGGTGGCGCTGACGGTCGTGGTTATTGCGGTATGTGGCTGAGAATGGAGGTGGGCGGGGCTTCATCCACCCAGCTGGAACAGATTTCCTCTGGAGGCTGAACAATGAGAGCTGTGTTTCTGTGTGAGCGTGTGCTGTTACAGCTGTTTAACGAGCTCCGATGTCGTCTGGTTTCGCAGGGTTCAAAGTGCTGATTTGTTACCTTATGGCGCCCACACCTGTCTGCGTGTGTGTGTGTGTGTGTGTGTGTCTGTGTGTGTCTGTGTGTGAGTGTGCGCGCTGTTTCCTTTCCCCTCATGGTCTCATTATAACCAACAAACTCGAGCACTAATGCTTTTTCAAGAAGAATGTCCAAGAAAAAATGACTCCTGGAGACAGACTCTAGTGGACACTCAGTGAACTGCAGTTTATTTTAACATGAAGCTCTATGGGACTGAGAAAAAAACCAAATAACACAATTATTATTTTGCCAAAGCCAAATCCCAAATATGGTCACTTCTTCTTCTAAGCAACTCAAAGTTAACAAACTCCCCAACTGTAGGTTTTAAAACGGTGGTCTCTGGTGTTATTGTGTCCACTTCATGTGTCGTCAGTGAATCTAAACCTTTACATGAGGATGTACAGGTTTGGATCCTGTGACCTTTGACCTCTTCACTGCTGCAGGAACTGAACTTAATGCTACTAAAGAGCGAAATGCGAGTTCAAAGCAGAGATATCCCCTCACACTGTTCTGTTTATAGGGATTTGCGTCCTCTGGGCAGTGTGTGTGAGTGTGTGTGAGTGTGTGAGTGTGTGTGTGTGTGTGAGTGTGTGTGAGTGTGTAATGTGTCTTTTCCTTTGTCGACAGTGAAGCGTATGAATGAGGCAACATCTGGACTCCTCACATCCTCACCCTCTCTCTCTCTTTTCGTCTCTCACTCAGCGTTAGCAGTAGCCTGGAGATGAAGCAGGAGATGGCACCTTTTCCTGTGTGTGTGAGTGTGTGTGTGAGTGTGTGTGCTTCCTGACGTGTGTGTGTCATGTTTCCTCTCTGTCCCTGTCCATGTCTGTTTGACTCACTGCTGTTTTTCTCCCTAAATAAAGATTATTCCTCACACATTGGCATCTGCTGTGAGAAACAAAAACGACAAACAGACGAGTGTTTTCAGGCGTCTGATTCAGGAGTCGCTCACACGCTCAGGCTGTGATTACCCAGCGATGATGTCATCACAGAGGGAAGTTCCTGCTCTGGTGACATCACAGCCCTGTCAGTCTTAAATAATCCTCCCTGAGCGTCTCCACACTGACAGTAAACGCTGACATCAGAGCGTTCTCTGGAGGATCAGATGTTATTTACAGAAACTGCACTGAGAATCTTTACTGATGACGTTTAAAGGAAACATCGCTGTGTTTTCTATGACTGGGCGGTTCTCTCTACCAACACAATCCTTTACATCTTATTTCATATAAAACTTCTTCTCACCTGAGAGAACTTCCTCCTCTTTTAGAAAAGTTTTATGAAACATGACTCGAGTCAAACCTGACTCCTGAAAGAGTTTTTATAAACTAGATTTAAACCTTCACACATCTTTCTGTAAGAGTATGTTGGTTGGTACATTGGTGGTTTAGTTAGTATTTTTGTGGATTGGATAGTTATTGGATTGGAATCAGTCAACATGTTGAATGGTGGTTGGTAGATAAGTGGTTTAGTTAGCAGATTAGTATGCTAGTTGTTTAGTTTGTTGATTGGTTAGTATGTTGAACATGATTTTCTGGTCAGCAGGTTAGTATGTTGGCTATTTGGGTAGTATTATGGTTGGCTGGATGGTTAGTGTGTTGGTTGGTTGATTGGATGGTTGGTAGGTTAGTAGGGTGGATGGTTGAGTAATTGGTTTTCAGCATTTGGTCTGTAAGTTAGATGGTTGGTAAATTGAATAGTTAGTAGGTTGGTTGATTGAGTGGTTTAATGGTTAATAAATTCGTTAGCATTTTAGTAGGCTGGGTGGTAGGTTGGTTCATGTGGTGATTGGTTGGTTGAGTTGACTAGTTCATGGGTAGGGATGCTGTTTGAAGCACTGTTAAAGGTTAGAGACATTTTAAAAGAGAAAATATGATTAAACAATAGCGGTTGGGTGATGGTTGTATTCAGACTGGGTCACTCGTGTAGCTCAGATGTAAATGAAAGAGGCAAAGCATGCTAAAGTCTGCTGTGCATCCATAAACTGTCCTGTTTAACCCAAGAGCGTGAGAGTTTTCAGAGCCAGTCTGATATTGATGTGTTCAACCTGACCAAACATCACCGAATAACTATCCCAGAACTCTTTCTATACAGTTTTAGACCAATTCGAACACGCCAAGCTGAAACTACCTCCTGTTCTGAGGGAAGTCGAAAAACTTAGATATAAATGTGAAGAGAACTTCAGCTAACCCTGAAAAACAAAAACCAGTGAAGCATCTTCATTAAAAGTCTGAAGATGCAGGAACGGAAAGATCTTTGTCCCAGAGGAAGAACCCACTCACTCTGTGGTCTGTGAAATGTTTTTTTGTGTGAATGAGCCAAGGCCTCCCTGAAGTCTTCAAATGTTCAATGACCCTGTCAGTGATTCTGTGAAAACCTCCGGCCCCGTCCCTCTGCTTCCCTCAGGGGTGCTTTGATGTTCAAATCAAATCAACCCTCTTCCTGCTGTGTCGATGAGAAGCTGTTTCTTTGTGGGGTCATTTTAAAATGCTCAACAACAAACTGAAGTTGACTCATTCAAATGCAAGAAAACAAAACTGTTTTCATCTTTTCTTCCTGTTTTTATCCAAAGTTGGAGATTAACCATCGTTCCATCAAGAGGAGTTGAAACAACATCACTGATGTTCTGAGAAAAGCTGATCAGTTCTTGATGTCATATTTCTTTGTCTCTTTTAGTTTTGGAGATCCTGCAGCTGGTGAAGAAGCGTGACCTCCTCCTCGCCGACACTCACATCCTGGAGCTGGAGCAGGAGTGTAACGAGTCCACCGCTGCTGCCGAGCCTGAGGACGCCAGCGGCTCCAGCGTCAAAGATGGTGGAAGGAGGAAGGCGAAGGATGTGGAGCTGCTGTACGAGGAGCTGCAGAAGGAGCTGTGGGCTGTGGTCAGGGAGTCTCTGCGCTCCCCGACCGCCGGGCCAAACCTGGGTCTGGTGGTTCAGGTGAGGACAACTGCTGCAACAAGGAGTACAACCACAGTTTCTGTCCCAGAGCAGCTCAGATGAAGCAGAGTGTTTTAATAACTGAAATCCTTGGATCAGTGCGGTTCATGTGGTAAACTCATGGTGATGAAACATGACTTGTTTGTTTGGTTGCAGGTTCTGCAGCAGGAGGAGCAGACTGACAAAGACTGGGCCCTCAGTGAGGCTGCGGCCCCTGGGGGTCCGAGGCCTCGCCGCCTGAAACAGAGGTGGAAGGAGGCGGTGGAGGACACGGCTGATGGTTCGCTGCCTCAGAGGGCAGAGTTCACAGCCGGAGAGCTGGACCGGTACCTGGATCGGCTCCGGGCCCGTGTGGTGGAAGACCTGGGGGCCGCCAAGAGGAACGTGGTGTCCATTTACCCCGAAGAGTACCAGCCCTTTGAGGTGAGGTCACCATGGTAATGGGATTAAACACCCAGCTGGGGGCGTTGCTTTAACCACAGCCTATTGCTTTGACCTGTCAGGTGTACGTGCAGAGCTACCATCAGGCGGTCGCGAGGCGTCTGGAGGCGATCACAGACAACCAGCTGGAGATCACTGACATCTACTCCCTCCTTGACTGGCTGCACAACATATACAACAGGTACATTCAAAATATATAATCCCAGGAACCATTTCATTGTGTAGAACAAGAACATGTCTTCATCACACTTCCCGAGTAAGGAAAGAAATCAAGTTCCTCAGAGGAAATGCCAGGGCAGACTACACCTGGGTTGGTTCATCATTCTCAAAAACCTTTCGTTAACAAAAGTGTTGACGACAAACAGAAACATAAGCAGTTAAAAAATGGCAGACAAAGAGCTGCACCATGAAGCTCCAGCTCCTGCTCGCCCTGAGATTTCCGTCATAAAACACAAGATGAAGTATGAATTTAGACCAAACAAGTTGAGTCCGAACTCTTCAGGCACAGGCACCAGTGAAGGCTCAGTGATTTCTAAGTTTCTTGTTTTTTCTCCTTGAGTCTGCAGTGTTCGGCCTTTTTGCAAATAAGTGTGGTTTTGTCGTTTCAGAGACGTTCTGGGCACGGTGTGTATCACGAGTCCGTTCAGTCGCTCTCAGCTCAGTCCTCTGTTGCCTTCAGAGACCGTGGACCGACTGGAGCTGGACTGTCTCAACTCTGTCAGGGTGAGACGCACAAGTTGTTTTACATTTTGAAACACTGGCCTGGATATAACACAACATTTCTGAAGCTCAGCGTGTTGATTGTTGTTAACCCTGAGGTGTGTTTGTTTTTAACCCCGGCTCCTCCCTGCGTAGGCCAAAGTGACCACGGAGCTGAGCCAGGTCCTGGACGAGGAGGAGAAAAGGTGGTTTGAGACGCTGCACATCGAGGAGTATCAGATCACTCTGGCTAAG
The DNA here is from genome assembly GCA_008086565.1 of Thalassoma bifasciatum. NCBI lineage: Eukaryota > Metazoa > Chordata > Actinopteri > Labriformes > Labridae > Thalassoma > Thalassoma bifasciatum. Next base: position 26,723 of record RPOG01002747.1, read on the forward strand.
ACGGTCATACAGGTAAACACTGCTCACCATGATGACTGCAGGTACAGTTTCCACCCAGCAGCTTTGTTTCCTGTTTCTTTAAATAAAGTGACTGAATCAGAGTGAGGTGTTACATAAAGGTGGATTCCGCTGTGTTGTTTACGCTGATTGTTTTCTGACTCTTTCCTTGAGTTGCAGCCAAAGTCAACATCAAGGACTTCCTGATTTCCCTCTCTCACACACACACACACACACACACATGGATGTTTTTTCATAACTGCGGTGAACACTATACAGACTAATGTTAACTAACCGGTGACTGTCTCTAACCAAATCTGACCTTAGCTTTAGTCCTGGCTCTGAGAAAGAATCATTCATGTGAGGATCTGCTATTAGTCTCCTCACAGAAGCAGAGTCCCCACAACATCAGTAAAAACAAACAAACACTCTTCACACTGCTGACCCCTGGTGGCAAGAGAAAGTACTACATGAGAAACAAGCTCAAAGAATTCAACCAGGAACCAAACTTTTTTTTCTAACTTTGTACTTCTAGAAAAGCTGGAATAAGGAGTAGCGCATCATTTGGGTAACATTTTACTCCTTGCAAAAATCAACATATGAACTCTTCTTCTGTGGTTTCAGAGGCTGCAGGTGGATTTGGAGCGCTCGGCCTCCATCAACAGGAGTCTGGGCTCCAGAGTGGCTCAGTGCAGCTTAAATGGCTTGGCCGACTTCTTGTACAGGTACACGTTTATTTACAGTTCTCTGGTTCAAGAAAAGCTTATGTTATTGCATCTGAGAGCTTGTTTGGTTATTCTGCAGCTCTTAGTCCATTTTGTTCATTATAAAAAATGTACAAACTAGAGCCTTGGAGTTAAAAAATGTCGTTAAATTGATGAAATAATTCTGTTTCTGATTCTTGTGTTTTGCATTCACTCGTTTCAGTTTCCAGCGTAAAGCTGAGATGTTTCACGAAGGGATGCAGAGCGGGATGTTTGGAGACAACGAGGACGGATACGTGTCGAAAACTATCGCTCTGGTCAACTGCTGTCCACCTTTCAGGTAAGAAGGAAAGAACAGTTAAAGAGATTCTGTGCGGGACAAAAGATTTAAATGTATTTACAAATAAAATCTTTTTTTCAGAGGGTTTGTGCAGCGCTGCGCTCAGTGTGATCCGTCGGTCAGTGAGGACTCTCTGCGTCGAGCCAACAAAGCTCTAGATAACATCGTCCAGCAAGGAGTCAGAGTGCTGTCTGAACGCCTTTACCTGCACATCAGGGTACACACACACACACACACATTGAAACACACCCACAACGAGCCGTTATCTTTATGACTTTGACCCGAGTGTTTGTCCAACACTTGTTCTCGTCTCTGTGGTGTTGTAGCCGTACCTTTGTTGTCTTTGTAAATGAAGGTTTATAAATTCAATTTAATTATTAACTTTAGTTTATTCTAAAGTGTTTGCTGAAAAGTTTAAACTTAAGGACACCGAGGGATGGCCAGCACAAACTTTCTCAGTGATCTTGAAATCGTGTCACTTCCATATGTACATTCAGGTTCTCCTAAGAACCTGAATGTATTTACAGCCCATAGACAAAAAGTCTCTTTGATGACACGGCACCAGCTGGTTATTTTAGCAGAAAGGAGTGAGAAGACTGAAACTTTCTCTCGTCTGTGTCTTTTAGCCGTTCTTTGAACGCCTGGTGAAGAGGAAGTGGCTGAGCAACACAGAGCCGTACGAGCAGATCGAAGCGCTCATCAAAGAAGACTTCAAAAAATATCGCCGTTTGGACAGTCCTCCATACCAGGTACACACTTCAACGTTAAGTATCAGGGACGCACCAACCTTCAGCTGAGTGTCAATAAACTCTGTTATAGGTTTTTAATTTTGGGGACATTTGCCACTCACACCTCTCTCTTTTCTTCGTCAGCTGCTGGTGGCGGAGGTGCACCGCCGCGTGGTGATGGAGTATCTCCGCTCCGTCATGAGAGGCAGAATCATCTGCACCTCTTCAAAAATGAGGAAGAGGATGGCGGGGCGGCTCAGAGACGAAGGCACGCAGATCAAAGTCCTCTTCAAAGACCTGGTCAGTGTGAATGGTTATTTAGGTTTTCCAGTTCATTTGGGATCTTTGCTTACACTCTTCTCTGACAGAGATCATCTGACTGTAGCTCCCTCTAGTGGTTCCATGTTAGTTATAATGGTTACATAGGAAGCAGAATGACATCAGCTATAAAGGCAGCTGTGCTCTGGTGTCAGTTCGTGTAATCTGAAAACAATCCTGGGCCGTCCTCTTCTTTAAACTGCACAGTGGATCATTGTAGAAAGTTTCTGATAACTTTGTTCACCTCTCCGTCTGTCTCTCAGGAGTCTCCGTCCAGCTGGTTGGACAGCGCTTTGTCTCATATCTCAGAGATCATCCAGCTGGAGGACGTCCCCTCCGTCCAGATGGAGGTCGGAGTTCTGGTCCGAGAATTTCCGGATGTCAGGTACAAACGCACAAAATGTCTTCTGGAGGAGCTTTTTGACAGCAGGGATAAGGCTCTCAAATGAGTTTCTGGGTAGTTTATCTCGCCCCTGAGAAAGTTCCTTCTCACAGGTAGAACTCCGGTTGGTGGCTCAGCCACAGTACTTTTATTTCCCTCCGTCCACAATGAGATGCACTTGACGATGTTAGCCCATCCGTCATCTCCCATCGTGTCATTTTTTCTGACTTGGTCTTCATTGTATTTGGAGAATCTTCACATGGGAACACAGACAGCAATGGGCCACAGGACATATTTATCTGGAAGATAGTTTCTGGGACTTCTTCTCAAAGAGCAGCATTTTTATGCCTTCCCCTTTTTCTGCTTGTGTAAAAACTGTGGCAATAAACCTGTCTTTGCTTTTATGAGATCAAAATGAGCTGTGACATTATTACAGAAGCCTCTCAATGTTCCAAAAATGACTTCACAGTGAAAAAGCCCAAAGCAAAAATAATCTGACAAGGAGCTAAAAATAGATCAGGTATGTGTGAGAGAGAAGCTAAAGACAAAGCATTAACACATAAACACTTTCCTTCCTCTCTAATGGTGACATGGCTACTGAAAAATTTCACCTTTAACCCACTAAGCCTGTGGAGAGTGTGTTCTGTATTCAGTATAGCCCCCACGTTATTGTTCTCCTAATAGCTGCATGCATTACATTTACTGCTGCGACGTGTCCTGTCAGACGTTTCTGTGCTCAACAAGTCTGAAAGAGTTCAAAGAGTTTTCATCTCTGGCTGTTTGAGTCTCACAGAAATCTTTCAACCAGAGTCATATTTATAATTTTTGAGAAAGTTATCACATTTTAACCCCTCAATGTCTGATTTTCATGTTGATGTGTTTCCCTCTTATGTAGGAAGAAGCATGTATCAGGCATCTTGAACATCCGAGGGACAACGCGGCAGGCAGAGCGTCAAGAGATCCTCAACATTGTCAAAGACATCGAGAGCAGCGATGGCGCTGGCAGTGGCGGCGGATTGGCTCGGCTGTCCCGGGATCGCGCTCTCTTCTCCGAGGTGCCGGTCACCTCTGAGGTCCACTGCCTGAACGTGGGACTGAGCCGCATCGCCCTCACGGCTTCGTCCTGCTTCACCACACTGCGACCGCGCCGCCGCAAGACCCGGACACCCGTCCAGGAAAATCCAGACGACGTCCTCTAAAGAGGAAATTTCTCTGAGTCTGAATCAGTTCCCCTCTCATCAGTTAAATGACCAAATTAAAAAATTAAAAAACAGCATTGACACCCATTACGCTTTCAAGGAATCCGATGACAGCATGTTTGTTTCTTTCTTTCTTTTCGCTACATGGGAAAGAGACCAGGACTGGTTTATAATTAAGCAGAGACTTTTGGAATAGTATGAACTTAGTATTAGTACATTAAAATCTGACCCCACTGGTTCCTGCCCTTGCATCTCTGAATAAACAGAACCAACACACTCTCTCCCAAAAAAATAATTAAAACTGTGTGAGGGGTTTTGTTTATATTCTAAGATCCTGACAGAGTTCATCCTGCTGAGAGGAACCACACAAGAAAGGGAGTAAAAGGAGGAGACAGGAGTCCCTGGTGGACGAGGTTGCATCAGTAAGACTGGACACCAGGATATCATTTAGTGTAGATTCAGTTTGGATAATTCATGAAAACTTAATGACAGAGCTAATAAAAGTTCTCTTTAATCTTCCACGAACTGGATTTACGTGTGAACCAGACCACATAGAGTTGTACTTATGATTATTTCCGTTACTTTTGTTCACATGGGAAGACCTTTGTCACATCTGGCGTCATCACTCTTGAGCAAACTGTCCTGGATGTCAGAGGATCGATGAAAGGAAACAGTCTTTTGAGTTTCAGTGGGATTTTTGGACAAAGATGAAACCAGGACTGTTGGACTGACTTGTAAGATTGTGTCACCTTAAGGGAACGAGACTCTGGAATGAGATCCAGGTGATAAAGACCGGACTTAAACACACAGAGGTGACACAGAGCCAGCTTATTCATGGTTTTCAAAATAAATCTGAATTTTATTTGAGTGTTTCTAACATTTCAAAATGTCTCCTAAAGCTCTTATAAATGTAGAGTTTGTAATCTGATTTAGAGACATATTTTTGTTGCACATGATAAAGGAAAAACTGAAAATATTGAGATTAATTAAAGGTACTAGATGATGATCTGGGTCTCTATCATGGTGTGTATTTAAAACAGTGATTTTGGTCTGAGATATTTGGTATGATGAGGTTATTATATATGTGGAAACAAATACAGATTTATTGTGCCTTTGCTGAATTTACTGCGTCATATTTTCCGTTGAGTTGTGGAGAAACAGGAGGGATTACTCTGCTCATATTATAGTTATTTTCACATTTAATGGTTCATCTGATAAACTAATAACTTTAATTTATCTGTTTGTATTGATTGTTTTTCTTCCTTCCAGTCACTGGATTCACTTTATTCTTCTCTTTCAAATATTTACTTTCATGCACTGATGAACAAGAGCAGCAGCGGTGCATTCAAAGACACCACGAGATTACAGCGCTCTCTTATTAAAAGCTGACTGAACTGTGCACAAGTTTGACGTTTTAAGATGACAGGTGTAGTGACACACATTGGCCATCAGAGGGTGGTATTGACTAAACTACAAGAGTTTGTCATTTCTGTTTTCAGCACTTCAGATCAAAAGATCAGTCTTTCAATTTTCTTCTTTGTCATGTGTAAATGTGGATGTATGAAATTAATCTTTCTGTACAGATCAGCTTTTAATGACAATAAAATAGATCAGATCACTGATTGTCTTCGATTTGTGGTTTAAATCAATAATTCCTTTGTCTTGATCAAGTTCTGGTTTTCTGTTACAAATTTCACGTCGAAAGTCCCAAATGTTTAGATTCTTTTGCAAAAAAAGGACCTTTTAAAATCTTTCACATTTATTTAAGAGAAGGGGATGTTGTGAAAACCTATACAGGGTCCATGTGGATGCCTCACTGACAAACAGTGAACTCCAGTTGCACATCTTGGAGACGACCGGTTATCATCCAGATCCACAAACATAGACTCCTTCAGCGAATCTATGAGAATGTTGTTTACCAGCTCTAGAAATAACACCTGGGACATTGGTGAGTGTTACGTTTCTGCAAGTTTTAATATGAATGATAGTGATCAAAAACCAGGAAAAAGACAAAGAAAAACCCACCCCAATAGACACATGTACACAAAATGGACTCTGGGTTGGAAAAGGTGGAGTGGAGGTTTTAAATCTCCACATCCACTGAATGATTCTACCAAAAAAGTAGACTGACTAAAAATAGGTCTCTAAACAAGACACAAGATGTCTCCACTGAGATTTTAAACTCCTCAGACAAAACCCTAGACACCCTTTCTTTCCCCTACAACACTCACAAACAGTCTCATAAAGTCACTCACTCATACGCAGAGACACCAACTGAAGGTGTTGGTTGTTAGTGTGTCACACAGTGAGTGAGGGGAGGAGGAGACCCCTTTTAAAAGGTCACCTGGCTGATGAGGACAGGTGTGAGGAGGACAGGTGATCTCAATGATGGGCTAGTTGGGAGCTCTGGAGGTCAAAGGAAACCTGCAAACTACCAGGCCCCATCTGTAACAGGGAGAATCATAAGCCTCGTTTCCACCAGGCAGTCTGGTACGGATCAGTACAGTTTGGTACGGGTCAGATCGGTAAAGCCTGATCCTGTTTCCACAGCCAACCGTACTCTGCTTGATGGGCTGATTGTCCAGAGCCGCGTCAGCTACGTAACAGCGTGACGTCACTGCAGCGCTACACAGTGTACCCCGCTAATAAATACAACAAAGAAGAAATCAGCGGCATTTTAAACAAAGAGCAACGATGGAGGACATCCAGCAACTCTGAACTGCTGCTGGACGCCATCTTCAGAATAAAAAGTTCTGCGCTCGTACATGAGTAGAGATTTAAACATGGTGGAGTTGTGTGTTGTTCTTTATGAAGCACTGTCACACAGGAAGTGACAAATATTTCGACCAATCAACGTACTGAAGTGATTAAAGCCCCACCCCTGAGGCCGGTTTGGTACGGCTTGGCATGCCAACGGAAGGGTGCTGAAAAGTGGAGCGGTACGGGTCGCTTATTTGGGGACCGGTTTTAGTCTATGGAAACGCCACAAAATGCGTGCCGTACCAAGACGAACCGAACCGATCCACTTGCTTGAAACGCGGCTATAATGTTCGGTTTGTGTTGCCTCTGCTTGATCCCCTTCTAAACCAGGCGGGAGGCGTTCTTTGGATCAAAGACTTAGGCCTCGCCAAGGAATGAAAAAGTGGATAAAATGAGAGGAAGGGGAAAACAGGTCTTCCCTATAATACCGTTCAGACCCTGATTGTCAATACAAGGCCTCAAGAACTGTCTTTCTTCTTCTAGGGAAAGTAACGTTAAGCCACAAGGTCTGACAAACATTAACACAGTGCTATGAAAGCAATAGACAAAGAAAATTGTCAAGGGGGACAACAGGACCAGAAACAGTCCATGCAAACAATAAGTCCCTCAAGGTAAAAGTCAAAGGACAGGTGAGGGACCAATGCAAATCACAGCTGTTATTAGCCAACACATTCAGACAAACAACAACTTACCCACAAACTCAGATCTATGGGCAGTTAAGAGCCCACAATTAAAAACAATAACAACAAAAAAGCATGTTCCTGGACTGCTCACTCCAAACAGAAAGACTCCTCCACACTGTTTCAAACAACTGTCAGGACAAGGTCACATCCTAAAGTGACAGGTTGTCTGACATAGAAATACAGTTCATATTTCCTAAAAGTAAGTTTTTATTTCTACTCTTGTTGATTTCAAGTGGAGAATAATGAAACAATAAGAACCTGTGGAAACTCCGGTGCTATTGCTCATGAAACTCCGCCCCTAAAACATGAGTCACCTGCTGCAAACAAGGAAACAAAACTATCAGTTTGCCTCATTGACAAGACAGACACAGACTGACAGAGACAAAGGATTGAATTTACCTTCAGATCACAGACGGACAGCTTCAGGGGTAAGTACTGGAATATCTATAACTCTAAGAAAGCTGATATAAACTTTCATAACTTTAAAACATAGAGAGACAAAGTGAAAGTAAGTTTAAAAGGGCCAATGAATGACTTCTTTTTTTTTGCTGCATCTCTGCTGTGTTTCAGTTTCAATCTGACTCGTCATGGCATCCAAGTTAGAGAAGGATCTGAGCTGTCCAGTCTGCCATGACATCTTTAGAAATCCAGTTATTCTGTCCTGCAGTCACAGCCTCTGTAAAGTCTGTCTTCAGACCTGGTGGAGACTGACCAATGACACTCAGTGTCCAGTTTGTAAGACAAGATCTTCAAAGAAAAACACTCCTCGCAACCTTGTGCTGAAAAACCTGTGTGAGGCATTTTTGCTAGAGAGAGATCAGAACTGTTTAGAGGATCTCTGCAGTCTGCACTCTGAGAAACTTGAACTCTTCTGTCTGGATGACCAACAGCAGGTTTGTCACGTCTGCACAGACTTAGAGGAACACTCTGACCACAGCATAGATCACATCAATGAAGCTGCTCAAGAACACAGGAAAAGGCTTCGGGAAACTCTGGAGCCCTTAAAGACGAAGTTAAAGGATTTAGAACAAGTTAGAGTAAAGTTTGATCAAACTGCAGAACACATTGAGGTCCAGGCCCGACACACAGAGAGGCAGATTAAGGATGAGTTTAAGAAGCTTCACCAGTTTTTAAAAGAGGAAGAGGAGGCCAGGCTGTCTGCACTGAGGGAGGAAGAGGAGCAGAAGAGTCAGAGGATAAAGAGGAAGATAAAGATTCTGAGCAGAGAGATAGCAGCTCTTTCAGACACAGTCAGAGACACTGATGATGAACTCAGAGCTGGAGACGTCTCATTCCTGAAACGCTTCAAGGCTGCAGTGGAAAGAGTCCAGCAGCGCCCCCTGCTGGAGGATCCACAGCTGCCCTCAGGTGCTTTGATCGATGTGGCCAAACACCTGGGCAACCTGAGCTTCAACATCTGGAACAAGATGAAGAACATGGTCTCCTACACTCCTCTCATTCTGGACCCAAACTCTGCAGATCCAGCACTCGTCCTGTCTGAGGATCTGACCTCAGTGAGACGAGGAGAGAGACAGAAAGTTCCAGAAAATCCAGAGAGGAGGAAACTTTGGTGTGTCCTGGGCTCTGAGAGTTTTAACTCGGGGACTCACAGCTGGGACGTTGAGATCAACGGTAAATGCTGGAGCCTGGGTGTCATATCAGGGTCTGTTCAGATGAGGAAGTTCAAACAAACTGGATTTTGGAGATTACGGTTCATTAACGGTGAATACAGAGCCCTGTCCTCATCCCACCTGAGAACTGATCTGTCTGTGAAGAAGCAGAAACTCCAGAGGATCAGAGTGAATCTGGACTGGGACAGAGGACAGCTGTCGTTCTCTGATCCTGATACTAACACACACATACACACCTTCACACACACTTTCACTGAGAAACTGTTTCCATACATTGACACTTGGGATGAACGACCACTGAAGATTTTACCTCTGAAAGTCTCAGTGAGAGTGGAACAGCAAACATAGATGGTCACGTTAATAGCTGTGTTGTTAAAATGTTACAGTGTTGTTAAGATGCTCAGGGTGAGAGGGGTTTATTATAACTATAATTAATCAGAACTTTGTTTTCAGAACACAAAAAAGATATTGAAGTACAAAAGGTTATTATGGTTGCACATGTGGTGATCTCTCTTTTGCCTCGGTGGAGTTTTCTTATCTCCCCCCTTCAGAGTTTTGTGAGCAGTTCCCTTTCCTGACACCTGGTTCCATCAGCTGCTCTGCATTTAGTCTGGTACCAGATTATTCTCACTGTAACTACGGTAAATTGGCCATCTCAAGTGCTTAGTATTAGCAAGTAAACTGTTACTGATTGTGACTTGTCTCTCTCTAACAGCTGCTGTTTGTTCTAGTCTTGCCTCCTGCACTTGAACCCTAACTCTGTCACACTCCTTGGATCACGCTCCGTCACTCTTCACATTCTGTTTGTAAATAAACGCACTGTAATTGCTTCCTCCGACTCAAAGTTGCTTTTGGTTTCATTTCTCAACAATTAGTTTAGAACCATTACAGCACATTTTTGTTCTACTTTTTAAAGAAGATTTTGTGAGTGTGAATTTACACTCTTATTTATTTCCAGGCTAGTAGTAAAAAAAATATCATGATAAACCTGCACTAATGTTGGTATTGGGGGCTGGTGTGAAAGATTTTGTTTTACCTGAAGGGTAAGAGGAAACTGTGACAGTGTGAAGGTTGTTGTTGCACTTAATGTTTGTTTTTGCTGCCAGATGTTGAAAATGTTTGAAGAAAATGTATTTATATGTTTTTATGGGAAAACAAAGATTCTGCTGCTCTTAAGTCCTAATAAATGTGATAAAGATTACCTCTAAGTGATGTCACTCACTTTTTGTGTGCAGTTTCAAAGAGGTTTGGTTAAAGACTGGTCTTGACTTATTAGCGGAACAATCTGGGTTATTACAATTTAATCCTAGCTCATTTGATTTCATTTGAATTATGGAAAATAGTTTAAATCAGTTTTTTTACTTCCAGGTGCATTTTTTTTAGAACACAGTGGATAGATAGATATATTTTTGTTGTGTTACAAATCCCTTGAACATTAATATCTCTTTTTAATTTAAGTGCTGTCCTCATTTGAAAAAAAATGTGATAGCTTTTCAAATTAGTGCATATACAGGGAGTACATAAAGTGTCTTTCAGTTCTAGAAATGTATTAACAAAGCATATGTTCTGACATAAATGTAGAAAACATAACAAAATAAGGAGTAGATATTTAATTATTGTCCAACTTATTTATTAGCACTAATTCTATGAGTTAAAAGTGAATGGTTAGCCTTACAGTCAATGTTTTCCTCAGACATTTTTGGTCGTCCATTCCTCCCTTTATTACGCTTTGTTCCTTTCTCCATAAATGGACAATGGGTCTGACCCATACTGTGTTCTTTCTCTGAGTTTATATCTCTGATAGCTGTTAGCCTTCCTCTAGAGTCAGCGTTTCTAATATGGCTGCTGCCGATGCCAAGCCTTCAAAAACAAGAAAATAATCTACAAAAATTGGGGTCATTTAAAGTAAACTAAACAAAACTATCTGCCAACAGAACAAGAAAATTTGGGCTTGTCAAGAATTTCTAAAACAAGTTATAATGCATAACCTCAATGAACCAAGAAATACCTTAAAATAAGTGTATTCTGACTATTAAAAAGTGCATTTTTCTTGATATATAAACAAATGTGAGAATCTATCCATATTCATTAAGCTGTCTGACAAGGTTACAGTCTCAAGTGACAAAGGTTATCTCCCAAAAAGTACATTTATAAGTCTTTGGATTTAGTTTCCATTTCTACTGTGTCTTGTTGATTTCAAGTCGAGAATACTAAAACAATAAGGACCTGTGGAAACTCCGGTGCTATTGCTCATGAAACTCCGCCCCCAAAACATGAGTCAGCTGCTGCAAACAAGGAAACAAAACTGTCAGTTTGCCTCATGGACAAGACAGACACAGACTGAGAGAGAAAGGATTGAATTCAACTTCAGATCATAGAACAACACCTTCAGGGGTAAGTACTGGAATATCTTGAACTTTAAGAAATCTAAAAAGAACTTTCATAACTGTCAGATAAAGAGAGACAAAGTGAAAGTAAGTTTAAAAAGTCATGTGAATGACTTCTTTCTTTGGGGTTTTAGTTTCAGTCTGTCTCTTGATGGCGTCCAGACTCGAGGAAGATCTGAGCTGTCCGGTCTGCCATGACATCTATAAAGATCCAATCATCCTGTCCTGCTGCCACAGCTTCTGTAAAGACTGTCTGCAGACGTGGTGGAGGGAGAAAGGGGCCAGAGAGTGTCCAGTTTGTAAGACAAGATCTTCAAAGAAAAAGCCTCCCTGTAACCTTGTGCTGAAAAACCTGTGTGAGTCCTTTTTACTGGAGAGAGACCGGAGTGATGCAGAGGATCTTTGTAGTCTACACTCAGAGAAACTTGAACTCTTCTGTCTTGATGACCAACAGCAGATCTGTCACATCTGCAGAGATTCAGGGAAACACAGTGAGCACAGACTCAGACCCATTAATGAAGCTGCTCAAGAAAACAAGAACAAGCTTCGGGAAAAACTAGGGCCTTTGAAGATTAAGTTAAGGGATTTAGAACGAGTTAAAGTAAAGTTTGCTGACACTGCAGAACACATTCGGGTCCAGGCTCGTCACACAGAGAAGCAGATTAAAGAGCAGTTTAAGAAACTTCGCCACTTTTTAAAAGTGCAAGAGCGGGCGAGGCTGTACACACTGAGGGAGGAAGAGGAGCAGAAGAGTCAGAGGATGAAGGAGCAGATGGAGGCTCTGAGCAGAGAGATAGCAGCTCTTTCAGACACAGTCAGAGACACAGAGGAGCAGCTGAGAGCTGGAGACGTCTCATTCCTGAAAAACTACAAGGCTGCAGTGGAAAGAGTCCAGCAGCGCCCCCTGCTGGAGACTCCTTCACTCCCGTCAGGAGCTCTGATAGAGCAGGCTGAGCACCTGGGCAACCTGAGCTTCAACATCTGGAAAAAAATGAAGGACATTGCCCCCTACAGGCCTGTGATCCTGGACCCAAACACTGTTGGACCTGAATTCATCCTGTCTGATGACCTGACCTCCGTAAAACCAGGAGAGAGACAGAAAGTTCCTGAAAATCCAGAGAGGACCCTCTTTTCTGTCCTGGGCTCTAAGAGTTTTAACTCAGGGACTCACAGCTGGGACGTGGAGGTTGGGAACAATCAAACCTGGATCGTAGGAGTGTCATCAGAGTCTGAGAGGCTGAAGAGGTTTGAACACCCGGGGTTTTGGAGATTACGGTTCTTTGACAACCAATACAGAGCAGTCTGCTCACAACAACCTGACACTGTTCTGTCGCTGAGGACTCGACCCCGGAGAATCAGAGTGAATCTGGACTGGGACAGAGGACGACTGTCGTTCTCTGATCCTGATACTAACACACACATTCACACCTTCACACACGCTTTCACTGAGAGGCTGTTCCCATACATTTACCTTTGGGATAAACCTCCACTCAACATTTTACCTCTGAAGGTCTCTGTGAGTGTGACAGCAGAAATAGATGTTGAAGAACACGATGATGATGACTTTTATGCTTTTTATTCCTCTGATGATGATGATTACGACGAGGATGGTTTATATGGTTTTGGCCTTGGTCTTGATGCGGAAGGAAATGAGGACAATGATGAGAGTGATGATGACGATGACAATGAAGACGACGATGATGATGATGATGATGACGATGACGATGAAAATGCTGATGACAACAACGATGATGATGGTGACGATAACAACAACAATGAAGTTGGTGAGTAGGGATGTCCCGATGATGATCCCAAGTCCTGGATCAGAACTCAGATGGTAAACTAGATCCACACTTCTCTGGGCATGATTTAATGGAGTGGGATTTCTGTTTATCAAATCACCCAGTTTACAGATAAAACATAAAACATTGGAGTTCAAACTTTCATTTACAAATTTCAGAGGAATATAACTGGACCAGAACTGAACTTCATCCAATCTACAACCAAGAATGTAGATAAACTTATTCTTCAAGCTGACAGAAAACTTTCTAAACATTACCTTTACCTGTGCACTGACCTGTGGGAGACCAGGAGAGAAACAGGAAGCTCCTGAGAATCCAGAGAGTTTTAACTCAGAGCTGGGACATCGAGGTTGGAGACAGAACAAAGTGGGAACTGTAAATGAAATCAGAGTCTGTTTAGATGGAGAGATTCAGAAAGTCTGTGTTGTTGAATATACAGCAGACTCCTCATCACAACCTGACACTGATCTGTCTGTGAGGAAGAAGAATCCCCAGAGGACAGATGGTAAACATCACTTTTAACAAATTAAACAAGAAACATAATGTAGCTATAGGCCCTACATGTCTACTTGAACTGGTTAATGATTAAATACAGAAACATCTATATCCTAAACATCAACTTCATAATGCTCATGTTTGAATTTTTTGTGTGTGTGCGTTTATTATTGCTGAGTGTCTTTTATCAAGCATATGAAGCTATTCAGAGCTCATGTTCAGTTGTTGTTCCAAAAGTATATGTGATCTGTGTTGATTTATTGATAAATCCAAGTGAAATGTGACTTTTGTGGGAAGCTAACAGTGCTGATTGAAGTTTGCTGTTTTTCGTTTTTTAATCATCAATGATTCAGAGGCTGTATGTGGATTAGCTGATCCACAGACACTACTGGGATATGAATACTTGCTCTGACAGGTTTGTTTCTTTTCAATGGTCCAATGGCTCCCCCACCAGGAGAAAGTGTGCCATAGCTTTTGTGTGAAATGTCATAACAGGAAGAAAGAGGAAAGGAATAACCTGTTGGGGGTTTTTTTGTTTGTTTGTTTTTGAAAATCAATAAATGGCCATCTATTCTTCAAATATGATATCTCAGGGCTTCATTTCTCTGTTTCCTTTTTCCAAAGTTGAACAGAATCTTTTCATTCCCCCACTTAAATTGGTGCTGGCTAATTTTTCCTTAAAACTACAGATAAGTATAATGAGCTATCACGCTAGCTCGCTAGAACACAAACTTGCTAGCTCCCTAACTGCAACAATGACCACGACTACTTCTTCTACTATTTCTACTCATATTAACCATATGGCTATGCAATCTGTAGCTTAGCCATAAGCCCACTATTTTAATGACTATGTATGGCATTAAAAAGAATACTGTCAGTGTTCCACCCTTCGATAGCCTGCACAGCTATTGTTTTACAAACAGGAACGGCTTTTGTTCACTATTTCACAGAAAAGGTCAACATTAAAAAAAAAACACAGTAGCTCTTTTATGCTTCTTCTCACTACGTCCTCTAAGAACTGGTTCTAATGTCTGCCTGACAGAACTGGAATCATTCTCTTTAAAATTGAGAGTAACACTAGGATTTATATTGTATAACAGCACAATACATGGCACAGACTTTACCTGTGAAATTGATGAACTCTCCTGGTGAAAAATGACACCACATTCACAGTCGCTGTTCCACAAACAGGGCAGACTGCAGGCTGGATATCACACCTGAAGTTTCTTCTGTAATACACAAAATATAGACAATGGGGTTATCAGTTAGTTTCATTTGGGTTCCTGCCCAAACTGGCATTTAAGGGAAATGAGGGGGCAAACATACGAGCCAAACAGTCACTCAAGAGCAAACTATAGATCTGCAAGTTAGATTAAGAAAAGCAGAGAGCAAAACAATTATTGAGGGAAAACCACCAAATCTGGCAAGAGTATTCGGACACAAATGATTCAGGGTGACATCTGTATATTATTAAAAAAACAAGTTGGTGCAAACAGGAAGTGGGACAGGAACCCAAAAGAAGAGGCAGCTCTAACCTGGCTCAAATAGGACACTCTGGACTGAATAATATGTTAAATCTGATTAGAAAACATGCAACCGGATAAAGTCAGCACAACATTCAACCAGAGTCTGTCAAGCATGTAATGATGGAATGTGTTGGGGAAATAAAAGCAAGTCAAAGTAGAGTTCACAACACAAAAAAGATTCTTGGGGGTGAGGAAAATGATGAAGTTGGGTTTTTGAAAGTAACACTTCTTTAAGAGAGAATTTAGGATCAGTTTTTTTTTCTACTCCACACTCCAGTCCAGTTGGTGGCAGTACTGTCCCTTTTAACAGGTTGCCAACCATCATTACATCAAAGAGAAGAAAAGAAGAAGAACCTGGGGAAACCCGATTGGTTCTGCTCAGGAAACTCCGCCCCCAAAACAGGAGTGACCTGGTGCAAACAAAGAAACACACAGTCAGTTTGCTTTTTGGACAAGAAAGAAACAGTGATCAAGAGACGGAGGATTGTATTCAACTTCAGATCACAGGACGACACCTTCAGGGGTAAGTACTGGAATCTCTTGAACTTTATGGACGCTGAAGAAAAGCTTTCATAACTTGAAAAAAAGAGACGACGTGAAAGTAAATTTGAGGCAAGTGAATGACTTTTTTCCCTGCTGTGTTCCAGTTTCAGTCTGACTCAGGATGGCGTCCAGACTGGAGGAAGATCTGAGCTGTCCGGTCTGCCATGAAGTTTATAAAGATCCGGTCCTCCTGTCCTGCTGCCACACTTTTTGTAAAGACTGTCTGCAGAGCTGGTGGAGGGGGAAGGAGGACAGGGAGTGTCCAATTTGTAAGACAAGATCTACAAAGAAAAATCCTCCCTGTAACCTTGTGCTGAAAAACCTGTGTGAGACATTCCTGCTGGAGAAAGATCAGAGTGATCAGTGTCAGAGAGGTCAGAGACCTTCAGAGGATCTCTGCAGTCTGCACTCGGAGAAACTCAAACTCTTCTGTCTGGACCATCAGCAGCCAGTTTGTGTCGTCTGCAGAGATTCAGAGAAACACAGCGAGCACAGATTCAGACCCATCGATGAAGCTGCTGGAAACCTCAAGAAGAAGCTTCTGGAAACTCTGGAGCCTTTAAAGAGCAAGTTAAAGGTTTGTGA
>RPOG01002747.1:44329-70688 GCA_008086565.1 Thalassoma bifasciatum
GGAGTTAAAGTGAAGTTTGCTGAAACTGCAGAACACATTGAGGTCCAGGCCCGACACACAGAGAGGCAGATTAAGGATGAGTTTAAGAAGCTTCATGAGTTTCTAGAAGAGGAAGAGGAGGCCAGGCTGTCTGCACTGAGGGAGGAAGAGGAGCAGAAGAGTCAGAGGATGAAGGAGCAGATGGAGGCTCTGAGCAGAGAGATAGCAGCTCTTTCAGACACAGTCAGAGACACAGAGGAGCAGCTGAGAGCTGGAGACGTCTCATTCCTGAAAAACTACAAGGCTGCAGTGGAAAGAGTCCAGCAGCGCCCCCTGCTGGAGGATCCAGAGCTGCCCTCAGGAGCTCTGATAGAGCAGGACAAACACCTGGGCAACCTGAGCTTCAACATCTGGAACAAGATGAAGAACATGGTCTCCTACAGTCCTCTCATTCTGGACCCAAACACTGTTGGACCTGAACTCATCCTGTCTGCCAACTTGACCGCCGTAAAACCAGGAGAGAGACAGAAACTTCCTGAAAATCCAGAGAGGACCCTCTTCTCTGTCCTGGGCTCTGAGAGTTTTAACTCAGGAACTCACAGCTGGGACGTGGAGGTTGGAAACAATCAGAACTGGATCGTAGGAGTGTCATCAGAGTCTGAGCGGCTGAAGAGGTTTGAACACCCAGGGTTTTGGAGAGTACGATTCTTTAACAACCAATACAGAGCAGTCTGCTCACAACAACCTGACACTGTTCTGCCATTGAAGAAGAAGAAACTACAGAGGATCAGAGTGAATCTGGACTGGGACAGAGGACAGCTGTCGTTCTCTGATCCTGATACTAACACACACATACACACCTTCACACACACTTTCACTGAGAAACTGTTTCCATACATTTACACATGGGATAAACAACCACTGAAGATTTTACCTCTGAAAGTCTCAGTGAGTGTGACAACAGAAATAGATGATAAGGACCATGAAGATGACTTAAGAGCTTTTTATTACCCTCAGAATAATTTATGTGGTTTTCGCTTTGGCTTTGATGCAGACAATAAGGACGACAATGATAAGCATGAAGATGATGATGACGACAAAGACAATGAAGGTGTTAAAAAGGGAAGTCCTGATCAAGATCCCAAGTCCTGGATCAGTACTGAGATGTTTTTCTAGATCAGCGATATTGGGCATGTTTTAATTGATTGGGGTTTCTGTTTATCATATCAACAAGTTAACAGTTAAAACAGAAAAAAGTGATGTACAAACTTTCATCTACAAATCTCAGAGGAATATAACTGGACCAGAACTGAACTTAATCCAATCAGCACCCAAGACTGTATATTCAATTATTCTTGGGAGACCAGGATCTGTGTTGATTTAGTGATAAATCTGGGTGAAATATGACTTTTCTCATTAGCTAACAGTGCTGATTGAAGTTTGCTGTTTTTGTTTGGCATCATCAACCAATCAGATGCTGTATTTGGCTCAAATGGTCTGCAGAAACTTCTTTGATACGAATACTTGCTCAGACAGGCGTGTTGCTTTTTCCATGGTGTAATGGCGCCCTGATTTGGAGTTAAAATCGTGCAATAGTTTTCATGAGAATGTCACTTCTCGTAACAGGAGGGCCAAAGAACAGATACAACCTGTTGTATTTTCTTATTTTTATCAATAAATGGTGATCTGTTCTTTAACTGTGGTGTCTCAGGGCTTATTTTCTCAGTTTCCCATTTCCCAAGTTGAACAAGATTTTTACACATACACATATTTATATACACTACCGGTCAAAAGTTGTAGAACACCCCAATTTTTCCAGTTATTTATTGCAATTCAAGTCACTCAAGTCCAATCAGTAGCTTGAAATGATACAACGGTAAGTAGTGAACTACCAGAGGGTAAAATAAAAAGTAAGGTTACCCAAAACTAAGAAACAGAGAACATTTCAGAACAATGACACAAAATGGGTGAACAATTGATAGCTGTCCTGCAGCAACGTAGGGTGACCAAGCTTTAAAAAGCTGCTGCTACTAATTCCTACAGGTGTTCCAAGTTTGCTTGATTACTAACAAGCCCCTCTGTCAGCATAAAAGCAGTGTTTGAACACAATGTGGTACCGTACCCTCGTGAGCATCAGTTGAACAGTATTGTACTGCAGAAAGTGGTGTGTTGCTACAGAAATGGCAAGAAAAAGGTAATTAACGGTGGAAGAGAGACAGACCATCATAACACTGAAAAATGTAGGTCTTTCCTTCAGAGAAACTGCAAAGAAAGTCAAGGTGTCAGTGAGTACAGTTTCCTTCAGCATCAAAAGGAAGTCAGAAACTGGGGCAAACTTTGACAGGAAGAGGTCTGACAGACCCATAGCCACAACTGAATCAGAGGACAAGTTTCTGAGAGTCAACAGTTTGCGTGATAGGCGGCTCACAGGACAACAGCTTCAAGCACAGCTTAATAGTGGTCGTAGTAAGAAAGTTTCTGTTTTACCTGTGAAGAGAAGACTTGGAGCTGCAGGTTTGACTGGACCAGTTGCAGCAAGAAAACCATTGTTAAGACATCACAATAAAACAAAGAGGCTTGTCTGGGCCAAGAAACACTGTCCTTGGATGACTGAAGACTGGACAAAGGTATTATGGACTGATGAATCAAAATGTGAAATCTTGGGTTCATCAGGATCTTTGTTGCCGCATCTCATCCACTTTCCTACGAAGGTGTCACACACCGAAGTTGACAGTTTGTACCTCCTCCTTCACACTACCAGACCCGAACAAAACGACCTAGGTCCCAACCACTGAACAAGTCTCACTCTCCGTGGGACTTGGAAAACAGCTACCACAGCATCCTGCAGCACCATGCAATACCCTCTGGTATGAGTCTAGTTGGTCAGGGGTTCATCTTACAGCAAGATAATGACCTAAAACATAAGTCCAAGCAATGCCAGAACTATCTTGTGAAAAAAGAACAAGCTGGTAAACTCGAAAACATGGAGTGACCAGCACAGTCTCCAGACTTAAACCCCATTGAGCTGGTTTGGGATCTTTACCTGTCTTCTCACTTTCGTTTCGTTGGGTGTTCACGGTGTGTAAATACCCTTGAAGACGTTGTCTGTACCCTTCTTGAAAGACTTCTTATAAACTAAAGATAACATCTTTCTTACGGTGCACACACAAGTCGACTTATATCTGCCAAAGGTGGCTACTTTGATGAGTCAACAGTTTAGAAAACATTTTGGTCAATAAATTGATTCCATCATTTCTTTTTTGACTCCAATTTCTTATTTGTACCATGCTTTGACGTCTGAGTGCAATGAGACATTAAACGGCATAATTTTCAGTAAAAACACTGGAACAATTGGGGTGTTCTAAAACTTTTGACCGGTAGTGTATATATACATATATAAATAAATTTTTGGGAACTCTCTACTGTGGGAGTTTTCCCACGCTATTGCTGTGACTGTTTACATCCCCCCTACCAGCTGCAGCGGCTTCATTGAGTCTGTAGTTTCAGGTCTGCAGACGCAGCACCCCAGCACTCTCATATTGATCAGTTTGGATTTAAATCACATCACACTCTCCTCCGTCCTCACCAACTCTAAAAAGTTTGTGAACTGTGCAACGAGGGAGATCAAAACTTTGAACCTCATCTATGCCGAGGTGAGGGAGGCACACAGCTGTTCACCAGGATGATGAAGGTTTAGTCTAAGGATGCAGAAGGAGCTTTACAGAAGTACTTCAGTGTCACAGAACGGGAGTTTTTTAAAGAGGACCATGGTGAGGAGAGTGAAGGTCTCTCTCACTACATCACAGATGCATCTGCTTTTATGAAGATACCATCACCCTGACAAAAAAGATCCGCTGCTTCACAAACAAAAACCCTGGATTAATAAGGACATTAAATCCCTCTGCTTCAGGAAGAAGAGAGTCTTCATGTCCAAAGATCAGGAGGAGCTGAGAGCTGTCTAAAAGGAGCTGAAAAGGGAACTACCTGAAACCAAAAACAGCTGTTCGACACCACGCCCATCACACTGTGCTCAGACAACGATCCTGGGTCGTCACCCACCTTAACAGCCCCCATTCACACCTCTGCAGGAGACTCCACCCGTCCAATCAGCAACTTGGCTGCCTTCACAACAATCAGCTCACCAACAGCTTATAAAACCAGCCTGCCATCACCCTCCGGTCACACCCTGCCGGATATTAACATAACACTGAACACCACTCTACAGCACCACCAGAGAAAGACAATGAAGACCACGTCGACCTTTCTGCCCTTTGTTCCCCTGATGAGGATGATTAATATGCTTTTCCCTTTGGTTTTGTTGCTGAAGATGATAAAGACAATGGTGATAGTGATGATGAGGGTGTCAACAAATACTCCTATGATGACAAAGATGAAGAGAGTGAACCGGGCATGTTTTAAATGATTTGGATTTCTGTTTATCAAATCACCCAGTTAACAGACAAAACATAAAACAGTAGAGTCCAAACTTTCATTTACAAATTTCTGAGGAATATTACGAGACCAGAACTGGACTTAATCCAATCTACACCCAAGACTTTATATTAAATTATTCTTCAAGCTGACGGAAAACTTTCTAAGCATTACCTTTACCTGTTCACTGACCTACCAGAGTCTGTCAAGCATGTAATGATGGAATGTGTTGCAGATGGAAGGGAGAGGAAGAAATCAACAGGGAAATAAAAGCAAGCCAAAGTAGAGCTCACAACACAAAAAAGATTCTTGGGGGCGAGGAAAATGATGAAGTTGTGTTTTTGAAAGTAACACTTCTTTAAGAGAGAACTTAGGATCATGTTTTTTTTTCTACTCCACACTCCAGTCCAGTTGGTGGCGGTACTGTCCCTTTTAACTGGTTGCCAACCATCATTTCATCATAGACAAGAAAAGAAGAAGAACCTGGGGAAACCCGATTGGTTTTGCTCAGGAAACTCCGCCCCCAAAACAGGAGTTATATGGTGCAAACAAGGAAACACACAGTCAGTTTGCTTTTGGGACAAGACGGAAACACTGACCAAGAGACGGAGGATTGAACTCAACTTCAGATCATAGACAGACAGTGTCAGGGGTAAGTACTGGTTTATCTTGAACTTTGTAGAAAACTAAAAAGAACTTTCATAACTGTCAGATAAAGAGAGACAAAGTGAAAGTAAGTTAAAAAAGGCATGTGAATGACTTCTTTCTTTGGGGTTTTGGTTTCAGTTTGACTCATGATGGCGTCCAGACTCGAGGAAGATCTGAGCTGTCCGGTCTGCCATGTGTAGATATTTCTAGGTTAGTAGGACAGGACGACGGTGTCGAAGACATTTCTGACAGACGTCTGCACCACCTCCCTCTTTCCCCGGTCTCTCACAGGTCAAACATTCTGTTCTAGAAGTTTCTTTTTCGGAGGGACATTGGAACACGACTTAAACCTGTGTGAGTCCTTTTTACTGGAGAGAGGTCAGAGTGATGCAGATGATCTTTGTAGTCTACACTCAGAGAAACTTGAACTCTTCTGTCTTGATGACCAACAGCAGATCTGTCACATCTGCAGAGATTCAGGGAAACACAGCGAGCACAGACTCAGACCCATTAATGAAGCTGCTCAAGATAAGAAGAACTGGCTTCGGGAAACTCTGAGGCCTTTAAAGAGCAAGTTAAGGGATTTAGAACAAGTCAAAGTGGAGTTTGCTGACACTGCAGAACACATTCGGGTCCAGGCTCGACACACAGAGAAGCAGATTAAAGCGCAGTTTAAGAAACTTCGCCTCTTTTTAAAAGTGCAAGAGCGGGCGAGGCTGAACATACTGAGGGAGGAAGAGGAGCAGAAGAGTCAGAGGATGAAGGAGCAGATGGAGGCTCTGAGCAGAGAGATAGCAGCTCTTTCAGACACAGTCAGAGACACAGAGGAGCAGCTGAGAGCTGGAGACGTCTCATTCCTGAAAAACTACAAGGCTGCAGTGGAAAGAGTCCAGCAGCGCCCCCTGCTGGAGGATCCAGAGCTGCCCTCAGGAGCTCTGATAGAGCAGGACAAACACCTGGGCAACCTGAGCTTCAACATCTGGAAAAAAATGAAGGACATTGTCTCCTACAGTCCTGTGATCCTGGACCCAAACACTGTTGGACCTGAACTCATCCTGTCTGATGACTTGACCTCGGTAAAACCAGGAGAGAGACAAAAACTTCCTGAAAATCCAGAGAGGACCGTCTTCTCTGTCCTGGGCTCTCAGAGGTTTAACTCAGGGACTCACACCTGGGACGTGGAGGTTGGAAACAATCTGAACTGGATCATAGGAGTGTCATCAGAGCCTGAGCAGCAGGAGATCTTAGAGCAGCCGGGGTTTTGGAGATTACGATTCTTTGACGACAAATACAGAGCAATCAGCTCACACCATCCTGACACTGTTCTGCCAGTGAAGAATCATTTCCAGAGGATCAGAGTGAATCTGGACTGGGACAGAGGACAGCTGTCGTTCTCTGATCCTGATACTAACACACACATACACACCTTCACACACACTTTCACTGAGGAACTGATTCCATACATTTACACATGGGATAAACCTTCACTCAACATTTTACCTCTGAAGGTCTCGGTGAGTGTGACTACAGAAATAGATGTTGAAGAACATGATGATGATGACGACAACAACGATGACGACAACAACAATGAAGTTGGTGAGTAGGGATGTCCTGGATCAGTACTCAGATGGTAAACTAGATCCGCACTAATCCAGGGATGTTTTAAAGGAGTGGGATTTCTGTTCATCAAATCACCCAGTTTACAGATAAAACATAAAACATTGGAGTTCATTGGACCAGAACTGGACTTAATCCAATCTACAACCAAGACAGTAGATAAACTTATTCTTCAAGCCGAAAGAAAACTTTCTAAACATCACCTTTACCTGTGCACTGACCTGTGAGAGACCAGGAGAGAAACAGGAAGCTCCTGAGAATCAAAAGAGAAAACTCAGTCTGCTCTGTCCAGGCTCTGAGAGTTTTAACTCAGGAACTCACAGCTGGGACATCGAGGTTGGAGACAGAACAAAGCGGGAACTGTAAATGAAATCAGAGTCTGTTTAGGAGAGATTCAGACAGTCTGGATTTTAAAGTTCAGTGATGTTGAATATGAATTTCACATCCTAAAACTGATCTGTCTGTGAGGAAAAAGAATGACAGACGATCAACATCACTTTTAACAAATTATTGCTTGGTGTCATTTATCAAGCATGTGAAGCTCTTCAGAGCTCATCTTCAGTTGTTATTCCAAAAGTATATGTGATCTGTGTTGATTTTTTGATAAATCTAAATAAAATATGATTTCTTTGTTAGCTGGCAGTGCTGATTGAAGCCATTTTTGTTTTATCATTTTATCATTTATTATTGTTTTATCATTAACCAATCAGAGGCTGTATTTGGATCAGCTGATCCACAGAGACTATTGGGAAATTAATACTTGCTTTGACAGGCTTGATGCTTTTTAATGGTGTAATGGCTCCCCCATGTGGAGAAATTGTGCCATAGCTTTCATGTGAAATGTCACTTCTCTTAACAGGGAGTCTAAAAAACAAATAATGTGTTGTGTGTTTTAATCAATAAACCAGGACCTATTCTTTAACTGTGATATCTCATGGCTTAATTTCTGTTCTTCACATTTCATATCTTGATTTTACGTTTATTTCTACATACGTTTGTAAAAACTGATTTCTGTTGGTGTTAATGATGTTTATTCAGGACTTCATTTAACAGTCCTTTGGTTAAAATATCCTGATGTCTCCGAGCCTTATGACAAAAGGAGGCTGTGCTTTAATTATGTGAGGTTATGCATTTTCATAAAAGTGAAACAGATTTTGGAAATTGGAGAAAAATGGAGAAAAACTCAGACTGTGAGGGTTAAATTAAAGCAAGAAAGCAAAAAAAAAAAAAAAAAAAGGATGAAAACCAGCAACAGATCAACTATATTCAAAAACACTAGCTCAGAGATCATTAATTTAATTTAAACAAAAATAAAGCATTTCATCACCAAAGAATTCATTCAATCAATTTCATTTTTGTAGCTTTTTAGCACTGGAGCCATACTCAAACAAATGTACACAGTTTATCTTTATATCACATTAACTCTACACAAATTGACTAAATATCAGTATTACTTTTGATTTTAAAAATAACTGATTCACTGATGTTATAATTTGAATTCACAGGGCTGAAGTTTAAAAGATTATATTCAGTTCTGACTAAAGAGACATGAGTATTTTTTGTTCAGGAAGGAAAAACTACAAACTAAAAGGATTGAATATTATTTTTTGTACACTTTTTTTTTCTTCAGAAAAATAAAATAATACTGATTCCATTTTTGTGAATGTTCACATCACTGTAAATATTATAATCAGGTAAAAAATAAACTTTATTCAGTTAATTTCTTATTTCATTGCATATTTGTGTCATAAAACCTAATTGTTGTATCAGAGGCTGTTTTTACCCAGTAAAGAACATTAAAAGAATAAAACAATACACCAAAGCACAATATTTTGGATCAATGTTAAATAATGCACATTTCTTAGACATGACTTACCGTGATTTAAACATTTACAGCTAAGTTCTGGGGTCAGAAGAATCAAAAATTTCCAGGAATGACTCTAAACCTAAACGATGTAGATGAAGATGAAATTAACATTTCCTTGCATAAACTGTATTTGATACTCAGGTTTATATTTGTACAATTAGACGAGGTGTGTTACTCTAAACTGATAAATGGTTATATTCAGGTGACAAACTGAGATTTTTTTGTTTGTTTCACACAGAGACTTCGAGGTAAAATGCTAAAAAATAACTTTGAATTTACGATATTTTCGCGACCGTTAGCACCGTTAGTTAGCTTAAAGAGAGTGACGCAGCAATTATTATTTATGAGACTTAAACAGTAAAATCATGAGTAAAACGTGACAAGACAGTTAAACAATCACGCTGGTGTTAGTATTAAAGTTATGACTTCTCCTGAACCTATCACATATGGATGAAAAGTAGTTTGTTTACCGGTTAGACGAACTTATTTGAATGTTTTTAACGGAGATTTATAATTTATGAACTAACTGACAGGAGCAGAGACTGCGGGGTTCACCCCCCAGGTCAGCAGGGGCTCCAGCGGGGTTCACCCCCCAGGTCTGCAGGGGCCACGCGGGGTTCACCCCCCAGGTCTGCAGGGGCTCCATCCTCCAACAGAAGGTGCTGACGTTACGAACAGAGAAATAATCACCGGATTTTTACAGTTTTAACGTGTAAAATAAGAACAAGTAGTGAAAATAAAAGAATTTAGTTATGTAGAGTGCATCCAGAAACATTCATACTGAGGCAAAATACTGTTTCAAGGCTATTGTTATTTTCAATATTTCAAAATGCAGTCAGTGTTTCTCGTTGTCTTTTTTTTTTTTTTTTTTTTTTTTTTAAATCAAAGCAGGGGTGTGAAACAGTGTTTATTGTCGTCACCTGACCTTGTTTATGAATTCCTGTTCAATCAGTCTGTAACTGCTCATGAAGCCCCGCCCCTCAACATGAGTCAGCTGGGATGAACCAGGAAATACATTGTTGGGATTTCTACACTGCGACAAGACAAACACACAGACTGAGATAAACTATCTAATTCCTCTTCAGACCTCAAACAGACAACTGCAGGAAAAATACAGGATTATCTGGAACTCAACAAAAACAAACAGCAATCTTTTATTAAAGAGACACAAAGTGAAAGTAAGTTTGAAAACTCAGACAGTGACTTCTTTCTCTGGCTGCACTTCTGCTGCTTTTTAGTTGATGGCGTCCAGACTGGAGGAAGATCTGAGCTGTCCGGTCTGCCATGAGGTCTATAAAGATCCGGTCCTCCTGTCCTGCTGCCACAGCTTCTGTAAAGACTGTCTGCAGAGCTGGTGGAGGGAGAAGGAGGACAGGGAGTGTCCAGTTTGTAAGAGGAAGAGTTCAGGAGAAGAACCACCTTTTAACCTGGCTTTAAAGAACCTGTGTGAGAGTTTCCTCCAGGAGAGAGGTCAGAGACCTTCAGAGGATCTCTGCAGTCTGCACTCGGAGAAACTCAAACTCTTCTGTCTGGACCATCAGCAGCCAGTTTGTGTCGTCTGCAGAGATTCAGAGAAACACAGCGAGCACAGATTCAGACCCATCGATGAAGCTGCTGGAAACCTCAAGAAGAAGCTTCTGGAAACTCTGGAGCCTTTAAAGAGCAAGTTAAAGGTTTGTGAAGGAGTTAAAGTGAAGTTTGCTGAAACTGCAGAACACATTGAGGTCCAGGCCCGACACACAGAGAGGCAGATTANCTGCAGAGCTGGTGGAGGGGGAAGGAGGACAGGGAGTGTCCAATTTGTAAGACAAGATCTACAAAGAAAAATCCTCCCTGTAACCTTGTGCTGAAAAACCTGTGTGAGACATTCCTGCTGGAGAAAGATCAGAGTGATCAGTGTCAGAGAGGTCAGAGACCTTCAGAGGATCTCTGCAGTCTGCACTCGGAGAAACTCAAACTCTTCTGTCTGGACCATCAGCAGCCAGTTTGTGTCGTCTGCAGAGATTCAGAGAAACACAGCGAGCACAGATTCAGACCCATCGATGAAGCTGCTGGAAACCTCAAGAAGAAGCTTCTGGAAACTCTGGAGCCTTTAAAGAGCAAGTTAAAGGTTTGTGATGGAGTTAAAGTGAAGTTTGCTGAAACTGCAGAACACATTGAGGTCCAGCGGGCTGTGTGTCTCTCCGTCTAATTCCTACTCAAATTCTTCGAAGTACTCAAAGATCTTCTCCTTCTCCTCCGGTCCGACAGACGTGACTCCCTCCTTCTCCTCGTCTTCTCAGTCTCCTACTTCCTCGTCTACCTCCGAGACTCGTCTCAGATAGCAGCTCTTTCAGACACAGTCAGAGACACAGAGGAGCAGCTGAAAGCTGGAGACGTCTCATTCCTGAAAAACTACAAGGCTGCAGTGGAAAGAGTCCAGCAGCGCCCCCTGCTGGAGGATCCACAGCTGCCCTCAGGAGCTCTGATAGAGCAGGACAAACACCTGGGCAACCTGAGCTTCAACATCTGGAACAAGATGAAGAACATGGTCTCCAACAGTCCTCTCATTCTGGACCCAAACTCTGCTCATCCAGAACTCATCCTGTCTGAGGATCTGACCTCAGTGAGAAAAGGAGAGACACAGAAAGTTCCAGAAAATCCAGAGAGAATGTACCTTCCCCTCTGTTCTGTCCTGGGCTCTGAGAGTTTTAACTCAGGGACTCACAGCTGGGACATCGAGGTTGGAGACAATAAAGACTGGAGACTGGGTTTTTTATCAGGGTCTGTTCAGAAAGACGGATTCCAAGTGTCTGGATATTGGGGAATAAGGTTCTTTCACAGTGAATACTCAGCGTTCTCCTCATCCCATGGTGTCTCTGTTCTGTCAGTGAAGAATCGTCTCCAGAGGATCAGAGTGAATCTGGACTGGGACAGAGGACGACTGTCGTTCTCTGATCCTGATACTAACACACACATACACACCTACACACACACTTTCACTGAAAAACTGTTTCCATACATTGGCACATTGAAGGAACAACCTCTGAAGATTTTACCTCTGAACGTCTCTGTGAGTGTGAAATAACAAACATAGATGATGATGATGATGAACATCAGGAAAGTTGCTGGTTTTATTTCTTCTAATCTTTTTGTATCATTGTTTGAATGTGTTCAGTGTTTGATGATTAACATGACGCTTGTTTGATTAACTCCCATTTTCAAAAACTATGTTTCAAATAGAAGCCCATTTCCACCAGTTAGAAAAATGATTCAAGTATTAAATCAAAAATCTGACTTTATATCACAAATTGTAACTGTATTCTCACAATTTTGACTTTACTTCCTTCAATTTTTTACTTGATATCTCACATTTCCTTATTCATATGGTCAAAAAAAAAAATCTCAAAAATATATATGATGTGGTTTGTGTGACACTTTGTCGAATAAATGAGAAAATAGAATCAAAATTCCGGCATAAATGGTCATAAATTTGGAGATAGAAGTCAAATTATTTATATTAAAGGTTGACATTGCAAGATAAAGTCAATATTTTGGGATAATATTGTCAAAAATGTTGCAGAAAAATTCTAAAAGTTATGACATAAAACATGGAAATTCAAAGAAATATATTTTTCTTTTTATTCAAGCATAAGGCGGGGCATTTGTATGGTTGCCCATTTCTGCCAAATAAAAAAAAGGAAGAGAAAAAGCAAACTTAGCTTTGTTGAGATTTTTTTTGGACAACATAAAGTCACATTTTTTTATGATAAGGCAAAAACTTTGAGATGAAACGCAGGTTTTTTTGGATAAAAAGTTGATAGTCAATTTTTCTAATTTTGAACACATATAGTCAAAATTATAATAAAAACGCAAAATTTTGGGATACAAGTCAAATTTTTGGGATAAAATGTTGACCTTGTAAGATAAAATCAAAATTTTAGAACAATATATTCAAAACTTTGTGGAAAAAAAGTGAAACGCTGCAACATAAAAAGTTGATATTTTAGAGATAAAGGTCAATTTTTTATATCTCATCTGCTCATCTGAGATGGACTGAGGCAAAGTGGAAAAGTCTGCTGTGGTCTGACGAGTCCACATTTAAACTCTTTTTGGAAATCATGGACAAAGAGGAAAAGGACAATCCAGATTATTCTCAAAGTTCAAAAGCAGCATCTGTGATGGTATGGGGGTGTGTTAGTGCCCCATGGCATCATGGGTAAGTGTCCCAGTATCTGTGAAGGCAGCATTAATGCTGAAAGGTACAAACAGGTTTTGGAGCAACATCTGCTGCCATCCAAGACACTTTGTCTTTTTCAGGGACGTCCCTGATTATTTCAGCAAGACAAAGAAACCAAGACACATTCTGCTCCTGTTACAACAGCGTGGCTCCGTAGTAGAAGAGTGCAGCTACTACACTGACCTGCCTGCAGTCAAGTAAAAGAATGTGAAAGAATTCCAGCTCCAAAGCTTCAACAATCCGTGTCCTCGGTTCACAAACACTTATTAAGTGTTGTTAAAGGAAAAGTGATGAAACAGAGGAAAACATGAACCTGTGCCATCAAATTTAAAACGTGTGAATATTTGCATAAAAACAATAAAGTTTATCAGTTTGAACATTATCATCTTGTCTTTGTGGTGTTTTCAATTGAATGAATCAGATCTCGTGCTGGACTATTGACACTATCACATTCTTTCAATTTATTTCAAGGATTCAAGGAGTTTTATTGTCATTCAACCCATATAAAACATAGGTGGGACGAAATTAGGTTTCCCTGGTCCCGGAGCAAGGCCAATCGTAGAAATGAGAATAATAAATATAAATATATACAAATATAGAATAAAAAAGAGAATAAAAGAAGAACACAATCAACAAGCCTTTGTAACAAATAGACAGAATAAAATAATAAACTGTGCGAAAATTGCAGTGTGCATTTGTGTGTGTGTGTGTGTGTGTGGGGGGGGGGGGGGGGGGGGGGGGGGGGGGGGGGGGGGGTTACTAAAGGGGACCACCAGAGTTCAACAGTCTCACAGCTTCAGGAAAGCTTGAGTTGTTATTCAACCAAGACTTATCACAACGTGAAATATCTGCAACACTTGAGTTCACTCACTGTAATTTTATTGCTTATTCCTCGCTTATTGAATGAATTGCACACTTTGTAGTACTTTGTTCTATTTGCACACTTATTCAGTATTTTATTCTATTTTTCTATTCCACTTTTATTATATCTTATCTTATTGCTCATTCTATTTTATGTCATAATTAATTTTTATTCTATTGTCCTTCTTATCCCTAATTATTCCTTCCTACTCTTTGTCTGTGATGAGCATCTGGCAAAACTAAATTTCCCCAACAGGATAAATAAATTATTTCTGATTCTGACTCTGATGAAGGTTGGTTTTGTAAATCATAGTTTTTTGTTTTTATTTACATTTTACACAATGTCCTAGCTCAGGATCTGATCACTGGCTGCATCAATCTCTGCTTCCTCACTCTGAGCACAAAACACTGACTTGCACAAACTTGCAAACACTCCCTCCCTCCCTCCCTCCCTCCCTCCTCCCTCTGAAACTGCTGCAGACCCCTCCCTCCCCCCTGGAGGGAGAGACAACGGGTAATCTACATAACTACGAAAAGAGGACACGACACAAAAAAGAGAGATTAACGAAATTCGTGTCGACTGGCCTCGCACAACGAGGACTACAAAAGACAGTGTCGCACAAGTCTTGTCGGAGTCATTAGGTACCTTTATACCTCGCAAACAAAAAGGTCGTAGCTAAGAGGACTGCAGGGTCGAGCAGCAGCAGTAACGCTCAGCTCTGAATCTGCTGCTGAATCTTTCTCTGCGTCTCTTCTTTCAGGAATGACACTGAACCTGTGCGATTGTTGCAGATAAAACCTTTCACTCTGAAGGTTTCTTTCCAAACCAGGAAGTGAAGGTTCACCTGAAGGATGAGGCCCTGGGTTCGCTCCAACAGGTCCAGATCTGTCCAGGTGAGACTTTTAATCTCTTCACACACGTTTACAATCAAAGAATGTGTCAAAGCTACATCTGGAGAAGTTTTATCATCATGTATAACACAGGAACACTCTGTACTTTTCTTTAAATTCAACTCTTTTATGAGGATAAACATGTTTACGCTGCTTTACAGAGACAAACATTGACCCTTCATGGATTTATTGATCACAAACCAACAAATGAGCTTCAGGTCAAGAGCAGAAAAGTCTATAAATCATGATATTTATTGAAGTAAAACAACTCAACATTAACCCTGAACCTTTGCAGCAAAGGTCGCTGGATTGTGCACTGCAAAAACATAAACTAAACAAGTGTTTTATGTCTTATTTTTAGTAAAAATTACACATTTTTAGACTTAATATGAGCCACATTCACCAGACTGGTCTATCTCAACATTTTATTTTAAGTTATTTAAATCTGTAAGACCCAAATTTAGAAGAAAAGCTTGCAAGTTGTGTAAGTTTGTGACACTTTTACCTCCCAAAAACTCACTAATCTTGGAAATAGAGCTGAACGGATTTAGAAAAAGATCTAATTGTGATTTTTCTGGCAGATACAGCGATTTCAATTCGATTCACGATTTTCTTTAAATAAAACTTAAGTGAAGTTTTCACGATGTACAGTAATCTTTACAAACTTGACAGAAAATTACATCAAACCATTGAAACATCAAAAGCTTTTACTCTAATGTGAGGATGAAAATAAAATCTGAAGGTAAGAATTGTTTCCACCTTTGAGATGAAAGTGGAAATTTTGAGAATAAAAAGTTTTTTTTTAAATTAACAATGACTTTTGTAATAAATGGTTTGTTAGATATCATTTTCGTAAAGTATATCTCTTCAAGGAGTAGAGAAAAGCAGAAATTTTGATTTTTTTTTCCCACTAAGGTTATTATCAGAGGTTCATAAATTGATGTAATAACACAGGTTTCTGTCAAACTGTATGTAGGATATTGGTTTGAAATCATTTAAAGAACTTTGACCACAGTAAGATGCTATAAATTGTTATAAAACACACATAATTTGACTAAAAAGTCATAACTAATTTCGTATACAAGTAACATGGAACAGTCCATGTAATTTTGAAGTAATTCTATGAAAGAAAACCACAGTTATGACAAAATAAATTTTGAAATCAGGTCAAATTTGTCCAAAGAAAACAAGAGTTTTAAGTATTGTTCACAAAGTTTTTGTGATGTTTCTGTGATTAAAGTTGAAATTCAGCTTTAAAACTGAAGTTATATTGATGAACAGTGAACTTCACTTGACCTTCCAACACTTTTTTTTAAAAATTCAAATGTTTTAAATTCATCAACAAAAGAAGGACAATCGTTATCAGACCTCTTTAAGGTTTACGGATTCTGGGGTGATTGAATAATTTGATTTAAAAAAAGCCACAAACCAGAGCTGCAAACTGAATATCGTTAAATGAATAATTAATGGATGGATCTGATGTGAAGCACGTGTTTCGTTGGTCTGTGGTTGTGTTATATAAGCTGATGAGAGAGGGTGGTTTTTCCAGAATTGATTATATTTGTTGATATTTGGACTTGTGCCTTTATATTGCAGCCTCAGGTCAGTTTCACTCACTGCTTTGTTGTTGTGCCACCATGTGCAGCCACAGGTTTGCAGTTAGTTTGGTTCTCACTCTCACATGTACTTGTTTTAAGCTTTTTTTTTATATATAAAAAATAATTTATGTGCAACCTGAGCTGCAGCATGAAAATTTATGACTCAAAAATCAAAATTCTTAGATTAAAAAATGAACAACTAAAGATAAAGTTGAAGTAATGAGAAATAATTAAAGGTTTGAGATAAAAAAAAAAATCAGAATTCTGAATTAAAAAGTGAGCATTTGAAGATAAAGTCAAAAATATGAGAAAAAAGTAAAGAGTTTGAGATTAAAAGTCAAAGTTACGAGATAAAAATTGATGTTTTGAGATAAAAAGTCAGAAAGTTATGATTCAGAAGTCAAAATTCTGAGATTGAAAAATGGTTGACTGAAGATGAAGTTGAAATTATGAGAAATAACAAAAGATTTGGGATAAAAAGAAAAAAAAAATCTGAAATTAAAAGTCAAAGTCAAAATTAAATGATAAAAGTTGATGTCTTGAGATGAAAAGTCACAAATTTAAGAAAAAAAGTAAAAATCCTGAGATAAAATGAAAGATGAATTTCAAAATAAGGCAGTTAAATCTTTTTTTTTTTTTTTGCTTTAAGAAAAAGTCAGACGTAACAGAAAATAGTGCAATTTTGAGAAAAAAGTCAATATTTCGACTTAGAAGATTAAATGAGTAAATACAAAGTCCAAATTTTGGGATCAAACGTAAAAAATTTGAGGTGACAAATTTTGAAATTTTGTCTTTTTTGAAATTTCCAACTTAAGATGGGTTTAAAAAAAAAAAATTCACATTTTCATTTTGTATTTTTAACCTATGGAAATGGGTTTCTATAAAATCTACTTTGTTGCGTTAATATATTATTTTTGTGTTAAGATTATGTAGTTTTTTGTGTTTTGGGTGACTACAATTTAGCCACCAGAGGGCGAAATTGATTTAAAAAAAAGAAAAATAAAGTGTTTTTATCTTTCATAAAGTCATAATTGAAGATATTTTGTCTTCAAAATAGCAGATAATTTAAATTTTTTGGATTTTATATATAAAAAATCTCCACTTTAAATATTTTTCTGTTTGTTTAATCTAAATAACGGCCTCTTCGTATTGGAAGCCCTTTTTTCCGAGCGGCCCCTGAAGGCACCGCGAGAGCAGGCACTAAGGACGCGTGTTTGTGCGCATGCGCGGTGGAGGACGCAGCAGCCCTGCCTATTCTGATGGGCGCTGACGTCACTGCCCCCCTCTTTCTCTGTCACCGTGAGTCTCGGGAGGCGGAGGGGAGATCCCGTTTTCTTTCATCGTTTTCACCCAAAACTGGGGTTATTTTACAGAAACTGAGGACACACGGATACAGATATTTTTACCGCTTCTCTGAGGAAACTGGAGAGTTTAAATCAACCGCTAAAGTCCCGGTTTTTAGCCCGAATGAGAGGAACTAAAGGGCGGACTGAGGCTGAGAGGAAGAAGCGGAGCCTGAACATCCGCCGCTTTCTTTAATTCATACCCGGGTTTAAACCCCACAGATCCGTGTCGCTGCTCCTTTTCCTGTCACTGTGTCTTCGTGGGAGACTCAAAATCCCTTTAGGAGAGCAGAAACTCCCCCTTTTTTCTCCCCCCGCGGTGGTCGCAGGGACGCACGGAGACGAAGTTGCCTTCATGGTTGCGTTTCTGGACATTTCACGCCATGAGAGGATTCATCAGGATTTAAAAGCACCAGGGTTGTTTTAATGATCCGACATGGTGGGATAACACTCTGGAGAGGGAAAAGAGAAGTGGGGAGGGGGTTTGGTACCAAGACCAGGACCCAGACATGACGTTGATGTAGCCGCTCACCACTTTGTTTTTTACGCATCCATCTAAGCTGGATCACTGTCTTAGTGATCCGTGCTGCCTTCAAGGACCCTGACAATGAAGATTGTATGAGAAGTGGAGTGGAAGTGTGTTTTTCCCCGTGACTCAGGCTAACCTGGAGTGTTTTTTATCCCAGTGTGAACACAAACCCCACTTTTTCCACTCTTCTTGGCGCACTCAGGGACAAACATGTCTTTACGCACGGCGCTGCCTGGAAACGAGCGGAACCCGGACCATGTAAGTAAAACCAGTAAAACCCAAATCCTCCTTCTTTACCTCCAGCAGGGGAAAGTACTCAGTCATTGTGCTTCAGAAGTGAATGATCANTCCAGGGCCTGAGATTAGTGGGAGCAAACCGACACAGACGCGTTAATCTCCCCCAGCTCATTTAGGATCGGACACACAGGACTGGACATGATGAGTCTTGACTCCTGTGTGTTTATTGATTCACTTCCTGAATGCACAGATTGTATGAATCAGTGCTTCAAACATCACACACTCTCACCTCCACCACTGACCGGCTCATTCACTGCGCATGTTTTTTTTTTTCTCCCTGACTTCTCCAGCTGATCAATAATGAATGTATCTGATGCAAGGCCACCCAGCCCTCTCCACACCCAGCATGCCCTGCTTTCTTTGCATGTCCACCTCCATGGTAATCCTTTCCTTACCTTCCCTGCCTGCTGGCCCCCTCCATCTGAATCCCCTTTAATGAAACAGTGAAAGGAAGCTTAGTGGGCATCAAATCTGCTGTGTCAGGCTAGCCTCATTTGATGTTTTTCTCTGTCTGGTGCAGCATCTACTCAAGGACTCAAAGTGTGATTTTCATTTTGAAGCAAACCTTTGATTTGATTTTGTGTGAAGTCTGCCGACCGGCCTTTAATTCTCTGTCACACATTCTGTCATTACTGGCTCGGCGGTGAGGAGGATCCCCACCTTTACCTCAAGGGCACCTAGCTTAGTCGTCGGACTTTATAGGGAGTGGAGAAACTAAGGTCGAGAGTGTAACTCGGAGAAGGAGTCGTCGACTGTCTTTTGTCTGAATAAAGGAGAGTAATCAAGTCTTCCCGTCCAGGGGCCGCGAGATTGGAGACAAGACCTGCATAAACACGCAGAGCACAGACGACACTCCTGGGAGCCCCAAAAGTGAAACTGGAAGACTGACAGTATTTTGCAGTTTGAGGAGGGAAACAATCATGAAATGTATTCTCCAGTCGTAGCTCCAAGCTGTGATGTAAGTCTCGAGCGGCAGCTGTGAGAAAATATTTGAGAATCGTACATAAACATGAGGCTCATGTGCTCAGGGGCATTTACTGTACGCATGTTCAGGTCTCTCTGTTCACGTGAGCGAGATGCTACAACCTGACGTGTGACTTTGACCGAGCTCCTGCAGATTCTTACAGCCAGGTGTTTATTGTCTCTGCTCTTTGGGACCGAGGTGTTTGAACCTGTGACTTACTTCATCTTGATGTAATTGTTTAAAGGAGTCGTGCCAGGCCACACCCAAAGAGGGCTGACACCACCTCAGGTTTTCACCTGTGTGATATAAATCAGGAGAAAACAAGGTGAAACATGAGGACATCAGCTTCACTTATAAATGCAAGTCACTCCCTCACACATCATCGTCCTGTTCTGATGATAATTAAAGGGACAGTGGGGACTTTTTAAGTGATCTTGAAAAAAAAATCTAATCTCTAGATCATCAACCTTTTCCAACTCAGGGCCCACTTTTATGTCTCAGAAATTTTTGCGGCCCACCTCCAACCTAATTAGTACAGAGGATAAAAAAATGAACCCATT
This sequence comes from Thalassoma bifasciatum, assembly GCA_008086565.1. NCBI lineage: Eukaryota > Metazoa > Chordata > Actinopteri > Labriformes > Labridae > Thalassoma > Thalassoma bifasciatum. The sequence continues at coordinate 64,134 of RPOG01002747.1, forward strand.
TTTTAACAATGACCCAAAATTTAATTAAACCCAAAATGTAATAACTGGTCAACAATGCAACAGATTCCGAAACAAAACAACTTTTTTTGCCAAGAACGATACAGTGTGAGTCAGTTATTGCATTTCTGTTTTTAATACATTCATTTTGTTAAGTTTTGGGCTCGGCTTTGGTTACATTTTTGACAACTTATTACATTTCGGGTTGTATTACATATTGGGTCATTGTTACCTATTGGCCACTAACATACCTTCTCATATTTTATATATGAATAGCTGAACATTTTTAATATCCTGATCAAGTTTTAAACTGAGTTTTTATGTAATTACACTCCACTAAAATCAGACTATTTTGGAAATGATTTGGCGGCCCACTTGCAAAACCTCCACGGCCCACCAGGGGGCCGCGACCCACAGGTTGGGAATCACTGCTCTAGATAAATGTCTGATCATAATCAACAATTCAAAATGAGATTATCATCACGAAAATAGGTTATTTCCAAACACTAATTCCTAGCGTCTCAACCAGCACTTGACCGGATTGATCTACGACACGACATAATCTCTATGACAACGCCACGGCAGCTAACAGAGTTTAGCAGAGAGAATATGAATGTGTTTTTTTTCTAATTTTCTCTTCATTTTATTGATAGACTCTCAGGTTTGAACAGATCACTGCAGAATAACTGCTGCATGTGGACAGGAATCAACATTAGCACAAACACATTAGTGACTGTTTTAGCATTTAGCTCCTGTTTTAGCCTTTCAATAATGTTTAACACTGTAGTTCGTGTCTTAGCCTCAAGCTCCAGTTTTAGCCTTTAACACCTGTTTTAGCCTTGAGTTTGTGCTTTAGACATCATATTTCATACCTTTTGCTCTTTTTTGAAGCCCAACACTTGTTTTTAAGCCTTTTGCTCCTTTGTTGGACTTTAGCTTGTGTGATAGCCTTAAGCTCCTGTTCTAGCTTTAGATTTTTGTTTTAGTCTTTAGCCTGCGTTATAGCCTTGAGCTTGTATTTTAGCCTCTAGCTCATGTTTTAGCCTTTAGCTTGTGATTTAGCTTTTAGCTTGTGATTTAGCCTTTAGCCTGTGTTTAAGCCTTTAGCTCAAATAGCTTGTTTTTTAGCCTTTAACTTGTGTTTTATCCTTTAGCTTCTGTTGTTGCCTTAAGCTCCTATTTTAGTTTTAAGTTAATGTTTTAGCCTTTTTCCGGTGTTTTAACCTTAAGTTCATTTTTTGGCCTTTAGCCTCTGTTTTAGTTTTTAGTCAGTGTTTAGCCTTGAGCTTGTGTTTACGTTTTTAGCCTTTGTTTTAGCCTCTAGCTCATGTTTTAGCCTTTAACTTGTGTTTTAGTCTTTATCCTGTGTTTTAACCTTTAGCTCATGTTTTAGCCTTTAGCCTGTGTTTAAGCCTTTAACTTGTGTTTTACCCTTTAGCTTCTGTTGTTGCCTTAAGCTCCGATTTTAGTTTTAAGTTAATATTTTAGCCTTTTTCTGGTGTTTTAACCTTCAGTTCATTTTTTGGCCTTTAGCCTCTGTTTTAGTTTTTAGTCAGTGTTTAGCCATGAGCTTGTGTTTAAGTTTTTAGCTTTTGTTTTAGCCTCTAGCTCCTGTTTTAGCCTTAAGCCTGCGTTTTAGCCTTTAACTTGTGTTTTAGCCTTTATCCTGTGTTTTAACCTTTAGCTCATGTTTTAGCCTTTAGCCTGTATTTTGGTTTTTATTCAGTGTTCAGCCTTAAGCTTGTGTCTAGTTTTTAGCTTTTGTTTTAGCCTCTAGCTCCTGTTTTAGCCTTAAGCCTCTGTTTTAGTTTTTAGTCAGTGTTTAGCCTTGAGCTTGTGTTTAAGTTTTTAGCCTTTGTTTTAGCCTCTAGCTCATGTTTTAGCCTTTAACTTGTGTTTAACCCTTTAGCTTCTGTTGTTGCCTCAAGCTCCAGTTTTTGATTTAAGTTTGTGTTTTAGCCTTTAGCCTGTGCTCTATCACTCTCCTGTTTAGCTCTGCCTCTTTTCTGTCAGACAGTCCAGCTCCTGCCTGTAGAAATAACCTAATTTAGTGCTATTGTTATAAGTTATGTATTATGATCAGGCGTATATCAAGATATCAGACTTTTACAAGATCATTTTGAAAGTCCTTACTGTCCCTTTTATGTCATAAAAGTCTATTTTTCTTTGGCTTTGTGTTTATGTGGTTTGGGGTCTTTCTGCTGCCAGCCTCCATGAACATCAACTTTTTAGCACTTCAGCAAAGGCTTCATTTTTTTTAACCAGATGTTATCTCTTAACTAAAACTTACAAACACACTGAGGCAAAAAAGAAACTACAAGAGAGAAGGTTGTTGTCTTCTTCTGCTGTTGGTTCTTCTTCTTTATGTTAGTTTGAAAACTGCCCCAACTAAAAAGAAGAATGAGCTACATGGAATCACCAAAAGCTCATTTAAGCACAATGTCAATATTTCACTTTTTAGAGGACGGTTTTTGTCAATACTGGTGTAGTGTGACAGCTTTAACCCAAATGTAGGACTCTGAAAAGTGTCACTGCGTTTGTATTGATTTTTCTTGTTTCAGTCAGCAGAAAATCCCTCTGTGGTTGCAGAAATTGTTTACAGCGTTTCCCTCTTTTCTCTAGTTACTAGGGCTGGACAATTAATCACAAATTTTATTAAATTACAATATGTCCTGTTGCAATATTCTAATTTCTATAGCCTGAAATGTGTCAAAATATCAGCTACAGTTTTTTGCAGCGGATGTTTTCTGTTCTACACCAGAGTTACTCAACCAAAGAGACAAACTGTTAAAAACTACCTTTACAAAAGAGACGATCTAAGTGGTGGAAAAGGGGCAAAAACAGTAAGGAGTAGCAATAAAGCTTAGTTTGAGGTAGTAAAATTTGCCAGGAAAGCAACAGAAATTGACATTTGAGTTGGGATAAAACCTGGAAATACTCTAAAAGTAGCAAAAAATGGTCCAAAAAAGTGACAAAAATGGACGAAAGGCAACAAAAGTTACAAAAATTGTGAAAAAAAGTGACAAAAAGCAGTGAAAAGTAGTAAAAATGGCCTAAATCACCAAAAAATGTCAAGAAAGTTGGGATTATACTCGGAAAGTAATCAGTTTGGGGCAAAAAAATGGTCCAAAAGTTGCATAAAAAGAGTGAAAAGTGACTAAAATGACCAAAAAGCAACAAAAAAAAATTGCAAGAAAACTTAAGAGGATCTAAGAGAATGTAAAAAATTCAGAGTTGTTAAACTGATGAAAACAGCAATAAAAAACAATGAAAAGTGGTAAAAAAAAATGGCCAAAAGTCAAGAAAAATAGCAAGCAAGTTGGGAGTAAACTTGAAAAAAAGTTTGTTTGTTGCAAAAAATGGTCCAAAAGTGACAAAAATTGGTAAGAAAATTAGGAGTGGACCCTAAAAATAGTGAGAAGGTATAAACAAATGGTCTAAAAGTGATAAAAAAAGAAGGTAAAAGTGGTTAAAATGTGTAAAAATCAGTCCCAGTTGTAGTGGTAGTGGGTTGTTGTTGTTGTGCTGTAATTAATGAAACTGTTCATGTTCTACAATGAGTTTGTTTAAAAACAGAGAAGATGGGAAACCAGAAATGATCGCACAAAAATTGTAGTTGCAATATAGGAAATAATAATTGCAATTAGATTATTTTTGTAAATCTTGCAGGAATAATCCCCACCACATAAGCAGTGTGAAGTTTTGTCTCTCGGTGTGAAATAAACGTGAATATGAAGCTGCCCTTTACTCCGGGGTATTGTGATAAAAAGCCGGTAGCGCAGGAATGTTTTCTAAGCGCAGACAGCCGTGTGATTTCTCTGCATGCTCAGTCACAAGCCACTCTTGTTAGCAACCTCACCATGGAAACTTCAGGGGGTCCTTTATACCCACAGACACCTCTTCCTCCCCCCTTTCCTCCCCCCTTTCTACCACAACTGCTCTGAGACATCTTAACAAACACAGGAGCTGAGAGCAGAGTTATGTTTGGACTGATGTCAGAGCTGCTGCTGCTGAGTTTCACTTGTTACCAAAGTAAAAAACTCTATTTTAACACTTCCTGAGCAGCCTGAAAGCATCAAAAACACTTCATTACACAATCTGATATTCAACCTCCAGAGTCTATACCACCCTCTGAGCTCATTTTAGTTATTGTTGATATTTAACGTCATAGCAACACACGTGACATGAGGATGAGAGATTTCACAGCAGCATCAACACTTTACTCCTCTTCACTCACTTTTTGCCAGATACAACACAATAAGATAATGTGCTGTCGTTTGATTTGGCGTGGCTCCTCACAGCTCGGTGCTCTGATACATGTCTGTAACGTTAGTGAATCCTGGTTGTGTCCTACCAGTGCTCATCTACCAGTGTGATATAATAAAAAATGCTCTGAACACCATTGGTCGATTAAAGAAACATCCTTTTTACTTTTTCCTCACTTGTTCTGTTTCAGGGTATTAGACTTAATTGGTTTCAAAGGACAAGGAGTGATTTTGTGTAACTTCACTAATATATTCTAAACACCTCTTTTGTTTGTCTCAACCATTTCGAGTTGGACTCTACTGACCTAGTGTACCCAAACAACCAACACTTTCAAAATATAGGAGAAATAAATAGGAGAAACAAATTCTTTCGCAAGTCGAGTCCTTTAGATTAACTGAAGGAAATGTTTCTGTAACCGAGCTGCTGTTTTGGTGTTTACAGACCTGAGTGTTAATCATTTATCCAGCTCCAGAGTTACGACGTGATTTGTTTATTCCCTGTCGTCTTTTATGACTTTTCCAGCACAATGACTGTCTTTCTAAAATTCTATTTCTTACTAAGTACTGAGTAAATACTGTCTAATGAGCGAACAAAATTTCAAAATACAAAATTCTATAAGTACTAATAACCTTCCTTTGTATTAGATTATATGAGTTTGAGTTCCTTGACCACAGGAACTTACAAAAATTTAGATTTTACTTTCTTCTTGTTGTTGACTAAGGGTCTAGTGACTCATAGTTGGTGCTATTTTATTCCATAATGCTGTCTTGTAAATCATACTTGTCTGTCTTCGTATTTCCGTCTGTAACTTGGTGTTTTTACTGCTGCCTGTCTTGGCCAGGTTACCCTTGAAAAAGAGGTATTTAATTTTTTCAAGGGTAACCTGGTTAAACAAAGGTTATAAATACAGTTGAGCTCATAAGTTTACATACCCTGTCAGAATTTATGATTTCTTGGCCATTTTTCAGAGAATATGAATGATAAAAACTTTTCTGTCACTCATGGTTTGTGGTTGGTGAAGACATTTATGAACTAACAACAGAAACTTCAGAAATAACCCTGATCAAAAGTTTCATCTTCTGGTGTTTTTGTCCTGGTAACATGAACACAAGTCGTGGGGAAAGAAAAAGAATCGTCAAAGTTTCTGCAGGAAAAGTGAATCCAACTGTATAAAACAGGAAAGGGATATAAAAAGATATCAAAGGAACTGAGGATGCCAATAAGCAGAGTTCAAACTCTAATGAAGAAGTGGAAAATGAGGGATTCTGTTGAAACCAAACCACGGTCAGGTAGACCAACAAACATTTCAGCTACAACTGACAGGAAAGTTGTTCTGGATGCAAAGAAAAACCCACAAATAACTTTGACTCTCTGAAAGAATGTGGTCTGGCTGTTTCAAGATGTGTTACTCAACCAAAGAGACAAACTGTTAAAAACTACCTTTACAAAAGAAACTATACAAAAGGAGAAATGAGCCAAAAACAGCAAAGAGTAGGAATAAAACTTAGTTTCAGTTGGCAAAAATTGCCAAAAAGCAACAAAATTAGCAAGAAAATTGGGCCGAAACCTGGAAAACACTCAGACAGTAGCAAAAATGGGTCAAAAGTGGCGGAAAAAAAATAAATAGGTGGATAGTGACCAAAATGGCCAAAAAGCAACAAAAAATGGCAAGAAAATTTGGGGAAAACGTGGAAAAACTTCAGAAAGTAGATAAAATGGTGAAAAAATGACAAAAAACAGTGGAATGTGGTTAAAAAAAGGCTAAAGTCAACAAAAAAACAAGATAAAAGTTGGAAAATAGTCAGACGGTAACAACAAATGATCCACAAGTGGCAAAAAGAAGTGAAAAGCATCAAAAATGGGCCAAAGTCAACAAAAATGGCAAGAAAATGATGAGACAAAAGCTTTCAAGATGCACAATAAGGAGGCACTTGAAGAAAAATGGGCTGAAGAAAGACATTTCTACACAAATGCCACAAAGTTGCCTGCTTACAATACGCCAAACAGCACAGAGACAAGCCTCAAAACTTCTGGAACAAAGTCGTTTGGAGTGATGAGAGCAAAAGTGAACTTTTTGTCCACAACCATAAACATTGTTCCATTTGGAGAGGAGTCAACAAGGCCTATGATGAAAGGTCCACCATTCCTACTGTGAAACACGGAGGTGGATCACTGATGTTTTGGGGATGTGTGAGCTACAAAGGCTCAGGAAACTTGGTCCAAACTGATGAATGAAGGATGAATGCAGCATGTTATCAGAAAATACTGGAGGAAAATTTACACTCATCAGCC
>RPOG01002747.1:71736-82397 GCA_008086565.1 Thalassoma bifasciatum
AGAAGCTGCACATGAGACGTACTTGGACGTTCACACATGACAATGATCCAAAACACAAGGACAAGTCAAAGCTTTGAGATAAAAATTGAATTTTTGCAAAAAGTCAAAGTTTTGGGGTTTTCAAGTCAAAACTTAAAAAAAAAAAAAAAATACAAATTCTGAGATAAAGGACAAAAATTGAGAAAGAAGACAGTTTTAAGATAAAGTCAGAATTTTGAGATAAAGAGTCAATATGTTAGAGGAGAAGTTAAATGTTTGAGATAATAAAGTGAAAATTCTTGGATAAAATGAAGAAATTTGGGAGAAAAAGTCAAAATTTGGAGTTAAAAGAGAGATTAATAGCCAAAGTTTCAACACAAAAATCCAAATTTTGAAATGAATTAAGAAAAAAACCAAAACGTTGAAATTTGGGATAAGTAAGTAAAAATCTGAACTACAAAGTTGAAACATGAGATTATAAGTTCAAAATTCTGAGATAAAGCCAAAATTTTGCAAAAAAGTCAAACCTAAAGAAAAGAAGTCCAATATTTTAGATTAATGTCAAAAAATTGAGAAAAAAACATCATTCTGATTTGAAATTTTTGAGGGTAAGAGTCAATATTTTAGAGAAAAAGTCATATCTTATAAATAAATAGGTGAGAAATTTTTGATGAAAAGTTGAAATTTGGGTCCTGCCATTGGCTACTGCAGAATAAAGTGAAGGTTCTGGAGTGGCCATCTCAGTCTCCTGACCTCAATATCATTGAGCCACTCTGGGGAGATCTCAAACCTGCAGTTCATGCAAGACAGAGCAAGAATTTACAGGAACTGGAGGCTTTTTGCCAAGAAGAATGGTCAGTTTTACCATCTGAGAAAATAAAGACCCTCATCCACAACGAGCACAAAAGACTTCAAGCTGTCACTGATGTTAAAGGGGGAAAGACACGCTGTTAAGAACTGGGGGAGGGAAACTTTTCATCAGGAAGTTTCTGTTGTCATTATGATTGAAAAAGAGTAAACACAGTTGTTTGTTTGTGGCTTCGTCCAAACACTAACCATGAGTGACAGAAAGGTTTTTGTGTTATGTAAACTTATGAGCACAACTGTAGATAAAAGGTTTAAATTTCTTAGTGTTGTTTGCAACAAACGGCTCAATCAGATGTTTCCTCATTTCCACACAGACAGAGTCAATCACACTTTCTTCTCACTGAACATGAAAAACATGCGTCTCTTTGTGTTTCGTCTGTGTTTGTGTTTCTATTCTTGTGGGATCCATTGTTTCGTCGAGGAAAGAGGAAGGAGGAAAGCCCGTTTTCTTTGAAGCGATGACACCGATGAGTCTCTCTGACTGTCAGGTGTAACGTGACGTGTTCAGAGTAATAACAGATGAAGCGAGGATGAACCGTGAGGTGGTGACGCTTTAAACACAGAGCTGTAACAGTCAGTGAAGCTCCTCTAATGTGTAATAAGCAGGTATGCATCAACTATACGTCTGTGTTTCTTGTTTCCTGTATTGTCGGGGTGTTTTTCGCGGGGTGAGTCACGAGGTTTCATCCAGGAGAGAAGTTTAAGGTTCGTACTTGTGCACACTTCATGTTTTTCGCTCGCACAGAAAGACAAACGGCGACGTCCCGTCTCGTCACGAAACACAAGAGACCTGTTCTCTTTCTAAGTGTTCGAGTGACAGGACTGAACAAAGGTCTTCGACCGTGGGTGGCGGCTACGGGGGCGACCGTGCTCAAAGTGGATCTTTGTGTCGTCTATGTCAGTGTTTGTCGAGGTCCCCAAATTCGCCTTACACCCCACATAACTCTGACCTATGAACTACAACATGATACAAGCTTATAACTGCAGAAACACAAGGTCAAAGTTAATCAGTGACTCCTCATTTGAAAGATTAAAGTCTCTAGTTTTAGAAAATGTCGTGTTTTTATATGTGGCTTAAGTCCACATCAGGATAAATGCAGCTGAAACACCTCTTCGTTTTTTTATAACAATTTATGAACATCATTAACTTCAAGATGCTTCATGTCAGACATAAAAACATCCACCACATCACTTCTACACCTTCTCATCTACATCTGGGTGAAATTTGAGCTTTTTAGGTAAAACTTTGTAGGAGTTGGAGAGTTTTTAGTCTCAGGTGACCAAACACCAAACACTGCCCATGCTCTCGTTGGAAGACTTCGTGCAAACAAAACCAGCTTCATCAGTGCTCAGTGTCCTCTTTTTAGTTGCTCTCTTTGTGGAAAGGTTCAACAAAAATCATAAAACTGTAGTTCCCAGTTGCGGATTGTGCCTCTTCATGAATGGGAAGGAAGTTGCACGGCAATAAATGGGTCTCGCCAGTGATCTAAATGGCTACAGCTGGCTTTGTTAGAAGTATAAAGCGATTGGTTACATGTTTTAGTGAGTGACAGGCCTGTTAGCGAATAAACAAGACTCTAATAGAGCAGTTACGCAAGAGCACTGCGCTAATGGCAAGTCAAGCAGGGAGCGCTTGTTGTCTTTCACAAGCTGTCCTGGCATGAAAACTCAACAGAAAAAAATGGGGCCACTTTTGATTTGTAGCCAGAAGTCTCAGAAAATCAAACACACCAAGTTTTGTCAGATTGACATTGAGGAGGAAATGCTCTAAGACTGTGAAGCTGCTGTTATTGATGAGAACGGACACGACAGACAGACAAACAACGGACTTTACAGGAGAAATTTCACCACTTGGAATAATTTGATGAAACAACACTTTTGATATGTTTGAACTCTGGATTCCTCTGGTGGAAAGGAGAGTGAATATTCAGGGTACGGGCGTCAGGATGTGACGTNGAGGAGGAAATGCTCTAAGACTGTGAAGCTGCTTTTATTGATGAGAACGGACACGACAGACAGAAAAACAACGGACTTTACAGGAGAAATTTCACCACTTGGAATAATTTGATGAAACAACACTTTTGATATGTTTGAACTCTGGATTCCTCTGGTGGAAAGGAGAGTGAATATTCAGGGTACGGGCGTCAGGATGTGACGTCATGACCCTCAAACAGGTAGGACGTCCACGTTGTTGTGAGCGAATCTTTTACTGAGGAAACAGAAAGCTGTACAGCAAAGTTAGTGACTGAAGTTGAAGAATCTAAACTTTCTGATGAAGTTTTATTGTTTATATGTTCATGAAGTCACATGAATGGGTCGCTGTCGTCCAGGTGGAGTGTAAGGGGAATTAGTAGACCAGGTGAACCCGGCTGACTAGGCACGTACTAACCATATTTCAATCACCACAACTATAATCAACTGGATATAACCTGTGTTACGAAGCGACGACACTCGGCGAGACATTTAGGAGGTCGAATTTGGTTTGCTTTGCACAAACCTCAAAACCCGCGAGTTTCCAGCGTCTTCACCCTGCCAATGTGCCTTATGTCCGGCTTAAATCCCCGCGAGGTGATTGAGTTACCATCTGTTCAGCTTTAACATTTACTACCCAAGTGCCCACGAGCAAGTAACCTTTTATGTGAGTGTGACAGTGGGGAAGTGTTGAAGCAGATGCAGCAGCAGAAGCAGAGTCTGACCGGGGAACAGGTCTGTACTGGGAAAAGAGCTTAAGAGATTTGGCAGACTTTTCTGTAAATGGCTTGCTCAAGAGCACAGCAGCGGGAGGTTTGGGAGAAATTAGGTATTTCCTCGCCCAGATTAGTAACAAGTCCCGCCTTACTTTCTCTCTTTGTTGTGTTTTTGTGCATCACGTTTTCAGACGACTTCTCACCGCTCTGTTTCTCTGCTGTGGCTTCTTCGTCCTCTGGTCGTTTACAAATTAGATTTTTTATTTTGTGTGTGATTATTTCTAGTTTCCCATCTTCTCTGTTTTTAAACAAACTCATTGTAGATCATGAACAGTTACATTAATTACAGCACAACAACAACAACAACCCACTACCACTACAACTGGGACTGATTTTTACACATTTGAACACTTTTACCTTCTTTTTTACCACTTTTGATCAATTTTCATGCCAATTTTTGTTGGTTTTCCCCATTTTTGTCACTTCTGGACCATTTTTTTAAAAACAAACTGACTATTTTCTAAGTAAATTCCCAACTCTCCTGCCATGTTTGTTGACTTTGGCTATTTTTTTTGCCACTTTTCACTGTTTTTCTGCCCATTTTTTCACCATTTTTGCTATTTTGCTTTTCTGAATTTTGTTGAGTTTTCTCAAAAAAAATTTCTTGCTAATTTTTTTTGTCACTTTAGTCACTTTTGGCCCTTTTTTTGTACTCTTGGCCAATTTTTTAACATCTTGTCACTATTTCCACAGTGTAATCCCAACTTTCTTGCCATGTTTGTTGACTTTGGCCAATTAATAATGTTTTTCACTATTTTTTCTGACTTTTCTGACCATTTTTGCTATTTTCTAAATTTTTTTAAAGTTTCCTCTAATTTTTTTCTTGCTAAGTTTTGTTGCTTTTTGGCCACTTTAGTCCCTTTTCACTATGTTTTTGCCACTTTGGACCATTTTTTGGTATCTGTTCACCATATTCTGTGTTCTCTTCCAATTTTTGTTGTTTTTGCCCATTATTGACACTTTAGGACAATTTTTTTTTACAACAGACTGTCTATTTCCCAAGTTTCATACCAACTTTTTGTTGACTTTGGCCATTTTTACCACTTTTCGCTGTTTTTCATCACTTTTTTCACCACTTTTTGCCACTTTCTGAATTTTAAAAAGTTTCCTCCACATTTTCTTTTGCTAAATTTTGTCCCTTTTTGGCCACTTTAGTCACTTTTCACTGTTTTTTTTTCACTTTTTGACCATTATTTGATACCTTTTAACAATTTTCCAGGTTCTCTCCCATTTGACTTGCCCATTTTTGTTTTTTTGTCCATTTTAGTCACTTTTTACTTTTTTTCTACTCTTGACCCATTTTTTTCCCCAGTGTAATCCCAACTTATTTTTGCCATTTTTGTTGTTTTTCTTCACTTTTTTGCAACTTTTTCCTTGCTAATTTTTGGCGCTTTTGACCACTTCAGTCATTTTTCACTATTTTTTGCCACTTTTTAACCATTTTTTGCAACAAAATGACCATTTGCCAACTGTAATCTCAACTTTCTTGCCATTTTTGTTGACTGTGGCCATTTTATTCAATTTTCACTGTTTGTTTTTTGCTACTTTTGGACCATTTATTGCTCCTTTTTGAGTATTTCCAGGTTTTGTCCCAAATGCCAATTTGAGTCGCTTTTTTTTGCAATTTTACTACTGAAAACCAAGTTTTATTTCTCCTCTTTGCTGTTTTTTCCTCTTTTCTCCACTTGTATAGTTTCTTTTGTAAAGGTAGTTTTTAACAGTTTGTCTCTTTGGTTGAGTAACTCTGGTGTAGAACAGAAAACATCTGCTGCAAAAACTGTAGCTGATATTTTGACACATTTTACGTTAAAGAAATATTGCAAATATTGAATTATCTTTCCAAGGTGAACCATTTTCTTTGAATGCACTGTGTTTGTTTTGGAAATGTCTCTGAACATTATTTTTCATTTATTCACGCGTCTGGACAAAGATTATTTAAGTGTTCAAAAAAGGCAAAACACAGGAGGAGGACAAACTCCATGAACCACTGTGCACAGGCGCAGGAGCAGCAGCGCAGCATTTTCACAGATTTAATAAATATCCCTGTAATAATAATTGGTCTTCAAGAGAAACTTAAATGATAAACTTCTGCACAGGTGCATGTTATTAAAAAGTCTGAGCTGACGTAAGAAGAATCACTGTCAGGAAATATTATATAACAATTTCAATAAGTATGTAAATATTGTTCACGAAGGCAGAAAGAGACAGAGGTGATTAGGTGAGAGTCTGTTGTTATATTTCAGGGAGAATTTAGCTGAACAGAGTGAAACAGTGAAGTTTAACAGATAATGCAACATACATTGAAGGAATATCCCGAATAGGAAGTTTTCACTCTGACTCTGGAGAAGAGTGACTGTTACACAAACACAAAGTTACTTGTGTGAGTTTGTTTTGCAACGAGCGTCATTATGTAAATGTTTGTGTGCAAAAACCAGAACAATCTGATCAGAGACCTTAAAGTTGTCGGGAAAATGTAAAGAGGGTCAAATAAGGGTGAGGAAATTTGCGTAAAATCTATGTTTTCCAGACATTAATACGCCAAACTTTCACCCCCAAACACTAACACTTCCTAAAGAAGAATAAAGAGGCTGAATCTGTTGTTTATAAACTTTAACAGGACGTCACAGCTGTGAGTTTTTTCAGCACATAGTTTCTCTGAAATTAAAGCTCAGAGTCACTCAGGTGGAGCTGGTTCAGGTGAAGACTGACCCTCTTCTCTGAGCCCATCAGACCTGAGCAGACAAACGTATCAGGCTCACAATCAGAAAAAGAGCAGAGTGAGGAATAAAAGGCTCTCAGACTCTCACAGTCAGACGCTCACAGTCAGACTCTCACAGTCAGACTCTCACAGTCAGACTCTTGTGCTGGTGGTGGCTCCTGCTGTCGGCCTCAGTGTCAGTTTACCTGCGTCCCCTCAGGCCTCAGCTGTTTCTGCAGGTACATTATCTGCTCTTCCTGCTCTTCTAAAGTGTGTTTTCATCTGTGTGTGCAGTTATTGTCATGATGAGATTTAAGGAGCTGCAGGCTGATGACGAAACGTTTTCTGTTACTTTCCGTGAACCTGTGTCGCTTCGTGCTTCACTGTGTTTGCTCTGTGATAAAGTATCGTGTGGTTTTTATTTACATACTGTTGTTGTTAACCAGAGGAAATGCTGCATGAGAAACACCAGCGTTCTTTAGGCTTCAACTACCTGTTCGCTATTCTAATGTCATCAAAGTATAAACAGCAACCACTTTGTCAAACATCAGAATAGAGGCTGGGCAATTAATCACAAATTGGATTATATCTCAATATGTCCTGTTGCAATTTTCTAATCTCAGACAGTGAAATATTTCTATAACCTGAAATGTGTCAAAATATCAGCGACAGTTTTTGCAGCAGATGTTTTCTGTTCTACACCAGAGTTACTCAACCAAAGAGACAAACTGTTAAAAACTACCTTTACAAAAGAAACTATACAATTGGGAAAAAGAGGAAAAAACAGCAAAGAGGAGCAATAAAAATTTGTGTGAGGTGGTAAAAATGTCAAAAAGCAACAAAAATTGGCATTTAAATTGGGATAAAACCTTGAAATGCTCAAAAAGTTTTAAAATTGTGGGCCAATAGTGGCAAAAAAAATGCTGAAAAGTGACTAAAATGGACAAAAAGCAACAAAAATTGGCAAGAAAAATGTTGAGAAAACTTAAGATTATTCAGAAAATAGTGAAAAGTGATTTACTAGGCCAAAGTCAACAAACATGGCAAGATAGTTGGGATTCAACTTGGAAAATAGTCAGTTTGCTTGCAAAAAATGGTCCAAAAGTGGCCTAATGAGGCTGAAAAGTGTAAGAAAAAAATGTCAAAAACAACAAAAATTGGCAAGAAAATTGGAAGGGAACCTGGAAAACGGTGAAATGTTATCAAAAATTTTTTTCCAAAAGTGTGAAAAGATAGTGAAAAGTGACTAAAATGGCTGAAAAATTTACAAAAAATAGCAAGAAAAATTTCAGAGGAAATTTTTGAAAGTAGCAGAAATAGTGAAAAAAGTGACGAAAAACAGTGAAAAGTGTCAAAAATGGCCAAAGTCAACAAACATGGCAAGATAGTTGGGATAAAACTCAGAAAAAAGTTGGTTAGTTGCAATAAATGGTCCAAAAGTGGCAAAAATAAAGAGTGAAAAGTGTCCAAAATGGGCAAAAACAACCTAAATTGGCAAGAAAATTGGAGGGGAACCTGGAAAACAGTGGTTTGGTCTCAAAATAAAGGTCCAAAAGTGTCAAAAAAGAGTGACAAGTGACTAAAATAGCCAAATTAGCAAGGAAATTTTAGAGGAAACATTAGAAAATTTCAAAAAGTAGCAAAATTGTGAGGAAAGGTGACGAAAAACAGTGAAAAGTGATAAAAATGGAATTTCTCTTCAGTCCTAACTGTCTTGCCTTTGTCCACTTTTTGTTTTTCATCACTTTTTTTTTTTTTTTTTTTACCATTTTTGCTACTTTCTAACTTTTCTAGTTTCCTCCAAATTTTTCTTGCCAAATGTTGTTGTTTTGACCCATTTTTGGACACTTTTCACTAATTTTTTTGCCACTTTTTGACCATTTTTTTTGCAACAAACCAACTATTTTCAAAGTTTAATCACAAATTTCTCACCATGTTTGTCGACTTTGGCCATTTACAACACTTTTCATTGTTTTTCGTCATCTTTCTCACCATTTTTGCTACTATTTTATATATATTCTAATGTTTCCTCTGAAGTTTACTTGCTAATTTTTATTGCTTTTTGGCCATTTTAGTCAAGTTTCTTTTTTTGTGTCTGTGTGTTTCTGTGTGTGGACGCTTTAAAATCTGTCCCAGAGCTTAAAGTGACACAGCGTTTCAGGAACGGGTCATTACAGAGAAGTCTAGCCAAGGAGTGAGTCAGCGCTTTAATCCTCTGCTGTTGATCCACAGAATAAATCTGACCCTTTACTCAGCCGCTCTGATCGTCACAGAGAAACGCTGAGTAATGTGGCTCATCTCCAGAGACCCACCAAGAGTCTGTGTGTGTGTGTGTGTGTGTGTGTGTGTGTGTGTGTGTGTGTGCTGTCTAACACTGTCCAGAATGAGGAATCCAGTTTCACTTTGCATACTGGAGCCAGATCACGTCTGACAGGAGGAGTGAAGGCTAGGGCTGTTTTATAAAAAGATCTAATTGCGATTTTTCTGGCAGATACAGCGATTTCAGTTCGATTTATGATTTTCTTTTAAACAAACTTTAGTGAAATTTTCACAATGTAAAGTAACATTTACAAACTTGACAGGAAATCACATCAAACCATTGAAACATCAAAAGCTTTTACTCTAATGTGAGGATGAAAATAAAAACTGAAGGTAAGAATTGTTTCAACTTTGAGATAAATGGTCAATATTTTAATATGAAAAGTGGAAATTTTGAGAAATAAAGACAAAATTCTGAGACAAAAAGTCAAAAACTTCCAGAGTGTAAGAAATTAATTTAACATTACGTGAAAAAAGTCCAAACTTTCTCATTTAGGGTCAAAATTTTAAGACGACAAAACTCTATGTTTTGAAATAAAGGCAATGTTTGAGATAAAAAGTTGAAATTTGATATAAAAAGTCAAAACTCTAAGATTTAGGTCAAAATTATGTGAAATAAATACAAAATCAAAGGATAAAAGGCAAAAAAATTGAAAAGGAGATTTTTAGATAAATAGTTGAATTTTGACTTTCATCAAAATCCAGAGTCTAATGGCGCTTTTCCACTCTACAGTTCCAGCTCTACTCTACTCGTCTCTCCTGGGTTTGGTTCTTTTCCTCTAGCCCGACTACAGACTCACGGTGGGCGTGGATCTTATAACACAGCTGCGCTAAAGTGCTGCGCAGAAGTGCGTGCATGTTCATCTATAACGCCACACAAACATCATTTTGTACTAACATATGTGCCACCGTGGTCTTTAAAGGAAAAAAAAAAAGCTTTAAAAAGATTTCATTAAAGTAATACAGCGGCTCAATGTGGGTCGTCATGACAACGGAGGTAAACAACAGCCTGGTGCTGCTGCACGCGGAGGAAAACGAAGGAGCTGCTTCCTGACATCAACTCTTCCTCTCTTCTTTATCTCCTCTTCCTCTCTTCTTTATCTCCTCTTCCTCTCTTCTTTATCTCCTCTTCCTCTCGTCTTTATCTCCTCTTCCTCTTCTTGATCTCCTCTTTCTCTCTTCTTTATCTCCTCTTCCTCTTCTTTATCTCCTCTTCCTCTCTTCTTAATCTCCTCTTCCTCTTCTTTATCTTCTCTTCCTCTTCTTTATCTCCTCTTCCTCTCTTCTTTATCTCCTCTTGCTCTTCTTTATCTCCTCTTCCTCTCTTCTTTATCTCCTCTTCCTCTCTTCTTTATCTTCTCTTCCTCTCTTCTTTATCACCACTTCCTCTCTATTTTATCTCCTCTTCCTCTTCTTAATCTCCTCTTCCTCTCTTCTTTATCTCCTCTTCCTCTCTCCTCTTCCTCTCTTCTTTATCTCCTCTTCCTCTCTTCTTTATCTCCTCTTCCTCTTCTTTATCTCCTCTTCCTCTTCTTTATCTTCTCCTCCTCTTCTTTATCTCCTCTTCCTCTCTTCTTTATCTCCTCTTCCTCTTCTTTATCTCCTCTTCCTCTCTTCTTTATCTCCTCTTCCTCTCTGCTCTATCTTCTCTTCCTCTTCTTTATCCCCTCCTCCTCTTCTTTATCTCCTCTTCCTCTCGTCTTTATCTCCTCTTCCTCTCGTCTTTATCTCCTCTTCCTCTTCTTTATCTCCTCTTCCTCTCTTCTTTATCTCTTCTTCCTCTTCTGTATCTCCTCTTCCTCGTCTTTATCTTCTCCTCCTCTTCTTTATCTCCTCTTCCTCTCTTCTTAAACTCCTCTTCCTCTCTTCTTTATCTCCTCTTCCTCTCTTCTTTATCTCCTCTTCCTCTCTTCTTTATCTCCTCTTCCTCCCTTCTTTATCTCCTCTTCCTCTCTATTTTATGTCCTCTTCCTCTTCTTTATCTCCTTTCCTCTCTTCTTTATCTCCTCTTCCTCTTCTTTATCTCCTCTTCCTCTTCTTTATCTCCTTTC
>RPOG01002748.1:0-26566 GCA_008086565.1 Thalassoma bifasciatum
AAATAACAGGAACATATAAATATATTTTCATATATTTGGTTGCACCACCTGACATTTTTGGGTGCTCAAATTAAAAATACTAAAGAATAATGAACCTAAAAACTTTGAAATGTTGGTCAACTACTGAAATCTGTTAGAAAACATAATTCTTCTCTCAGAAATATGTTTTTATCCATTTTCAAAGAACTTTTTAAAAATAAGTTTTTAGACCCTTTTTTTGTCGTTAACCCAGAGACAAACAAACCTTCAAACGACTCCCTCCACCAAAAACCCGGCTCTAAATCTCTCCAACTGAACTTTTCCAGCTCTGAATCTCCTCTAAATCCTTCCCAGCATGCAGCTGGTCAGCCCCCCCCTTAAAACACTTTCACCCTCCATTTCACTTCAAACCACTGCAGGAAACAAGGGGTTAATCTCTGACCCTGCAGAGGAGCCGTGAACGGGACGGGGGGAGGAAAAGGGGGAGGAAAAGGGGGTGGAGGGGGGGTCAGGATCAAAGCAGGGACCAAGTGGAGCCGCCGTGTCACTTCCCATCGAGGCAGACGAGTGTCGGTTCGTTAGTTTGAGGTTTAAAGCCGAACGACTCAAACTTCACATGGAGACAAAAACAAACTGATACTAAAATTTCTCCCAAAAAAAGAAATAAAAAAAATTATATTTAAAATTTATGAGGTAAAAAGTCAAAACTTCAGCTTTAAATCCCAAAGTTGAAACATTTTTTTCTCTTAACTTTGAATTTGTTCTTAACATTCAACTTAAAATTATTCTCTTTTTCAGGATCTTCATTTGATTTCAAAATTCAATTTTTTCTCAAAATTGAAAAATTTTTCCCCAAAAATTTGACTTTTCTTTCCACAATATTTTTTATTTTTTTCTCTCAGAGTTTTACCTTTTTCCCCTAGAATCTTAACTTCCACAACCAAAATTATGACTTTTTATTTTCCCAGATTCTTGTCTTTATGCTCAAAGTTTTGGCTTTTTTTTTTTTTTTTTTTAGGGGGGAATTAAGTTAAAATTTATGAGGTAAAAAGTCAAAACTTCAGCTTTAAATCCCAAAGTTGTGACATTTTTTTCTCATAACTTTAAATTTGTTATCTTAACATTTAACTTAAAATTTTTCTTTGTTTATCAGATTTTGACATTTGATTTCAAAATTCAACTTTTCTCAAAATTGAAAACTTTTGACATTTTTTTTTCCCCAGATTCTTACCTTTACGCTCAAACTTTTGGCTTTTATTAATGCAGAATTTCACTTTTATCCTCAGACTTTTAAATTTTGTTCTCAGAATATTGACTGTTAATCTTAAAATTTTGACTCCATGTGTAATTTTAATGTTTTATCCCAAATTTCAACTTTGTAATCCCAACTTAATAGCTCATAATTTTGATGTTTTATCTTAGAATTTTAACTTTCCTAATCTACAAAATGAAGTATTTTCTGATCATTTTGATTATTACATTTAAAATTTGATTTTATCTCAAAACTCAGACTTAATATCTTAAAATTTTTACTTGACATGTCAAATTTTAGACTTGATATTTTTGAAAGTTTGACCTTTGTCTCAATATTTCATGAGGCAAAGAAAATTCTCAACAGAACCAAGTTTTCATTTTTATTTTTTTTTAAACTGGTGGAAATGATCACACTGCAAAAACTGAAATCTAATCAAGTAAATATGTCTTATTTTTAGTCAAATTTGTCTTACTATTCTTGATTTGAGCCACATTTACTAGACCAGGTCATAAAAATGTCTCATTTCAAGTTTTTTAAAGACAAAAATGAGGTGTAAATTGTTTGTAACAAGTAAAAAAAAAAATCTGCCAATGGGATAAGATAAAAGATTCTTGTTTTAAGACATCTTTCTGATTTCGTCTTATCCCATTGGCAGATTTTTTTGACTTGTTACAAGCAATTTACACCTCATTTTTGTTTTTAAAAAACTTGAAATAAGACATTTTTATGACCTGGTCTGGTGAATGTGGCTCAAATTAAGAACAATAAGACAATTTTTACTACAAATAAGACATAATGACTTGCTTAGATTTCAGTTTTTGCAGTGCACCTGTTTAATAAAATCCTTATTCATGTTGCGGGGCTGATATATCAAAGTTGCAGTTCCATCGTTAACCACAGGGGGCAGTGTCGAGCAGTTCCAACAGTTGAAGCCAAATCAGCAAAGAAGAAAACCCGTCGGCCAAAAAAAAAATCTTGGTGGCTCCTTAAAAGACGCCAAACACCACAGGAAATCCACAAACATGTCGACTTTGTATTAATCCGCCTTCACGCGCGATAAAATAGATCCTCAGTTGTTGAATTGTGAACTGTTAGTGCGAGTAACCAGTTACTTTTTGGAACATGATTACTGGAGTTTCAAGAATACTTTGTTACTGTACTTGTAGTGTAGTAAAAGTACTTTTATCATGTTTCCCAACACTGATCTGGGTTTACTCAGAAAGTGCATAATAACTTGGCAGCAACTTCACAAAACAAAAGAAGATTCTGTTCGTGCAATTTCACTTTAGTTTTCCAGACGAACTAATGAATATTTTTACTTTTTCAAACTTAGATAAAACATTAATTCAAAGTTTAAACATCAGGGTTAATTTTTCAATCATCCCATCAAGAAAGAAAAGAACCAAAACCTGGAGTCCAAGAGAAAAAGTTGCAGAATCAGATCTTGTTTCTCAGATGAGATGATAATGTGACATATCTATGTTAACATACATCTAAAGTAGAACAAAGCATCATAGATCTGTTTGTCTGAGTGTTTTCTTTAGTTTCCTGCAGCTTTAAAGACTCTTTTCTTACCTCAGCAGCCGTCGTTTGGTCCCGTCTCTGCAGAAATGATCCAAACAGCAGCAGCAGTTTCTCTCAGGACGTTTGCTGAATGATCCACCAGCTGCAGAAGTTTCTGGAAGTGACTCAGAGCCGCTGAAGGAGAAACGTGCAGCTCTGAAGCGCACGGTGCCGAGCTCTGAATGAAACATGATAATTAAGTTCAGACTCGACCGCAGTCGGACCCACGCGGCTCTTTGAAGACGAACGCTGAGTCTGTGACTCTGCGCATGTTTTAAAACCTTTGGGTCCGATTACGCTCGTTCATAAAAACCAGAAAGTCAGTTTCTCTCCAGGTTTACAACAATAACAAACCAAAACGTCAACAACAAGGCACAGAAAACCACCAAAGACGCCACTAACGAGTCACCAACTCTGCGAATCACCACAATCGTTACTGTCTCTTTAAGACAAACCCCCTTCCTTCTGATTGGCCAGAACTCTCGAGGCCCGTTGTGGGCAGAGCTATAGAGCAGACCTCGGTGTTTGAGGCCTCGCTCCTCCAACATGTCATGAACCAATCAGGAGATCCTTACACGATGACCTCATCATTTCATCACAAAAATCTGTTCACAGCAACTTTAATTATGTTGAAACGCTGAGTCAGCATATTTTTATCCCTAATTTCTCTGTCATTACACTCGACTAATGATTCTTCCTTTCTGCGACTTTACTACATTTTTAGTCGACTTTCTCCATCTGCAATTCTGAATTTTCCTTTTCTACTTTTTTTTTTCACTATTAATCTTGCTTTTACATTTTTTCATTCCTTTTGTAACTTAACATCTAACATTTCCAGTTATTTAATCTCACATATTCAGCTTTATTGAGCAATTTTCATCTTCATATTTCACTTTTTCAGCTTCCTTTCACTCTCTTCAGCTTCAGCATTTCAACGCATTTGCTGTAAGGAAATGCAACTTTTCTAGTTATTTTAACTTTTCTAACTAATGTCTGTTTGTTTGTGTGTTCATGAAACTTTTTCTATGATTTTATCTTTTATCTCAAATTAGAATTTCCTTCTTTTTGTTTTGATACACAACTTTATCTACCTGTAATTCCAGACCATCTTTAGTTCTTAAATTAAATTATGTTTCTTTTAACTTCATGTTTTCAAACACTTTCAACTCAGAAATTAGTGTCAGTGAAGTTAAAGCACAATTATAAATAAATGAAAGTTTTCCTGCTTTATTTGTGACAGAAATGAGGAAAACTTGCTGATTCTAGCACCAATGATTTATTCTTTTCAACAAGAAAATTTAACTAAAATGTTTTATTTTCTGACACGAAAACTTATCTCTCAGTCTTGAGAACTTATTTTCTGATTTATGAAGCAAATTTTCAGAAAAAGAAACCTTTTTTGTAAGTAACTGGAAACTCATATTCAGATGTTGAATTTTGTTTTGTTTGAAAACGGACGCTTGTATTTAGATGTTTAATTTTTTTTTTTTTTATTGTCAGGATAAATTCAAATGACAGTTTTTTTTATAAATGGAAACTTAGATTCAGATTTTTATTTTTTATTTTTTATGAATGGAAACTTAGATTCAGATTTTTATTTTTTATTTTTTATGAATGGAAACTTAGATTCAGATTTTTTAGTATTTTTTTATATAAATGGAAACTTAGATTCAGATTTTTTTTTTTTTAATGGAAACTTAGATTCAGATTTTTTTTTTTTAATGGAAACTTAGATTCAGATTTTTAATTTTTTTATGAATGGAAACTTAGATTCAGATTTTTTTTTATGAAAGGAGACTTAGATTCAGATTTTTAGTTTTTTTTTTTTAAATGGAAACTTAGATTCAGATTTTTAGGGTTTTTTTTACAAATGGAAACTTAGATTCAGATCTTTAGTTTTTTTTATGAATGGAAACTTGATTTCAGATGTAGAAATCTTTTTAGTTTTTGTTGATGGAGAAATTTTGGATGTGTAAACTTATTTTCTGTACATAAAGTTTCTTCTTCCAACGTGGTTAAGTTTGTTCTGAGGTGAAAACTTTTTCCTGCGAGTGGAAACCTTTTCTCTGATTTGATATTGTTTCTGAAAAACTTATTTCACGGATAAAACGACTTATTTTTCAACATTAAATCTTATCTTTCTGACACTTAAAATTTTTCCAAACTCTGCAGATTAGAGGATTCTTAATATCTCGAGCTCGTCCAATCAGAGGCACAGCTCAGATCATGTGACTAACACAGTTTAACTTCAAAACTCTGTTTCAGAAACAAACGTGTGATGTCACAGAAGCTTCGTCCATTCACTAGTTCACTAAAAAGTTGTTTTTTTTCTGTGAACAAAAACTTTTTCAGAAAGTTTGTGAGTTTTTCTGTTTGAATTTCTTGAACTTTTTCTTTCTTTGACGTCAGAGTTTGCGTAAAAACACGACAGAGAGTAAAGTCGATCACACACTCTTCCTGAAAGTGTGAGTTTTCTTCCTCATCTGTTTCTTTTCTGAGCGCTGAAAAAGGTGTGTGTGTGTGTGTGTGTGTGTGTGTGTGTGTGTGTGTGTGTGTGTGTGTGNACACACACACACACACACACACACACACACACACACACACACACACACACTTCACACTCAGTGTTTGCCACCAACAACCCCCCCGTCACCCCGGGACGTCTGGCATCCAACAGCAAAGAGGGGAAGGGAGCGAGCGGAGGGTAAACTGTGAGAGAGGAAACAAAAGGAGAGAGAGTTTCCTCAGAGTTTGTCCTGGAGCCAAAGAGAGAGAGAGAGAGAGAGAGAGAGAGAGAGAGAGAGAGAGAGAGAGAGAGAGAGAGAGCAGACAGGAAATGTGCTGTGAGGTTTCCAGGGCTTTTATTTTTACAGCTACTTTGATATGAAGGGACAACAGAACTTTGACATTTAAGGAGAACAGAACTTTGATATGAAGGGACAACAGAACTTTGACATTTAAGGAGAACAGAACTTTGATACGAAGGGACAACAGAACTTTGACATGAAGGGACAACAGAACTTTCACAAGAACTTTTTATTTATCATCTTACTTTTTTTTTTTTTACCCTTTTTATCACCAAATCTCAACTTTCTCTTGTCATTTGGCTTTTTTACCTCAAAATTGTGACTTTTATCTCAAAATTTTGACTTCTATGGCAAACATGCAAAGGCTCTGATTTATTTGGCATTCAGTCTCAAATAACTCGTACATAACTTTAGCTTCACTTTCTGACATCTTGCAGAAAATAGTAAAAAATGAATTTATCATTATGTCTGAATAAAATGTTACTTTTAAAGACCAAAAAGAAAAGAAAAACATGAACACATCGTAACAACTACCAACTAGCAGCTTTGTTAGAAAAAGTTTGGTGTCGCTTTCAAAAAAGCTCGTGTTTTCTAGAGTCAGTGAAGCGTCTGATTACTGCATTTACCTCTGATGAAGTTGTGTTTTCAGTGTTTTAGGTAAATGTAGTGATTAAGAAACAGAGAGAACATCTTTAACAGTGTTTCCTTCCTCAGACCCTCCACAGAGAAACTGCTGCTGTTTCTCTCTGTGGTTTTCTAACATGTGTTTAAACGCTCAGACTCTGAGGAGACGCTGAAGAACAAACACAACAAACACGCTGGATTAATTCTTTTATAGAAGTATTAGATATCTGAGAGGAATACTTCAAAACAAGGGGAAACTAAAAAACGTCCAAATTCACATCCTGATGTTACAGAAATAATGAGTTTGATCAGTTTTCCTTCACGGCTGCTTCTTCCATTAAAGAGGATTTCTTTCCTGTTTCTGTGGAAGTCATTTACTGATGTGTGTGTGTGTGTGTGTGTGTGTGTGTGTGTAAAGCTCAGCAGGATCCTGTGTTTGTGTTTGAGCCCGAGAACTAACAAGAACAACAGTTTGTAGATTTGTGGACTAAAAACAGCCTGGTTCTCTCAGGTGAGTCCAGTTCTTAAAGGAACAGACTCTTGTTTGGGTTTGAAGTAAACACAGTTCACTCAGCGCTGCTGCCTCCTCATTGGTCCACACAGCTGTCGATCATGGCTTTAATATAGAGGAGGGTTTGGTCACCGATCATTTTAAAGAACCATCCTTTTTCCCAGAACTTTGCCTTTGAGATTAAGGACAGAACTCTGACAATATGGGCAAGAGAACCCTAAAAAAGAGCAACACCCCCTCTTTAAGTTTAACCAATAACAAACGTGTGTTTCAGTGTTATGCAGATGATGCTCAGCTGTTTGTTTCTTTTCTACTTTTATAAGTTTCTATAGTGCAATATTTCCTTCCATCATGAATTGAGTATTTCATCACATGTATTTCTTTATTCTATGAAACCTGTGTTATTTGAACACATCTTTAAACTATTAAAATATAACATGTTTTTTTGTGTTTTGGTTCCTCAAACCCCCAAAATGTCAGGTGGTGCAACCGTCCTGACAAGTATCCACAGTAATTAAACTCTAAAAATTGAATGTCAGTTATTGTAAATGGAAATTAAAAATACAGTGGCATTATTTTATGCTTCAACCTTTTTAAATAAAACATTCTTTGCAAATAAAAAGAATTTTAAAGCTGTTGAGAAATGTAAAAAACTTTTGTCCCGTAATTTTCACCTTGTCAAATGTCAGGGTGGTGCAACCGTACTATTAGACTTTTATTTTAAAGTGAAGAGAATAAAACAGGAAACAGGAAACTGCATCAGCCAGAGGAGCCCAAATGACATTTGTGACCAAGTGGAAAAGTTTGTAGATTTCTCTGAAATACTGATAAAAAAGGTTTTTTCACTTCATTGGTGACTGGAACAATTTCCATGTCAGGTGGAACAACCAATGTAATAATGTGAAATGTTATTTTAACATCAAATTATTTATCTTATTCACAAATAAAAGAAATGAAACACACAAAATGAAAATGTATGAGTCACTACAGACACTTGAGAGATACTTGCCAATAATTTCACACAGAAAAAATAACAGGAACATATAAATATATTTTCATATATTTGGTTGCACCACCTGACATTTTTGGGTGCTCAAATTAAAAATACTAAAAAATAATGAACCTAAAAACTTTGAAATGTTGGTCAACGACTGAAATCTGTTAGAAAACTTAATTCTTCTCTCAGAAATATGTTTTCAGACCCTCTTTTTGTCATTGACCCGTAAATAAAGAACGCTGATCTGTTTGGTGTAAAAATGGTCAGAATTAAAGACGGAGCCTGTGATCTCCTCGCCGTGACCTCATCAGTGCGAGGTCAGAGGCAGAAAGTTGTGGTGAAGTTGAGGCGTGTCTGTCACTCTGCGTTTGCGTTCGCTCTGAGGTTTCAGCGCCAGAAACGTCGCTGCAGCTCTGACTGACTTCCAGCTGACCGTGCGGCGCTCTCTGATCATTTCTGACTGCTACCCTTTGCATGGCGACTTTAGACTTTGCCACGGCGTTTGGCCCCGCGCCCACCTCCCCCGGCCCCGGGCCCCTGTCAGCCTGACGCCGTGACTCCTCCACCGCCTGAAATTAATTTCCCTTCCTCACTGACCCATGATTAAACGCTGGAACAGTTTGTGCTGATGAGCGGAGGCAGCAAAGAAACAAGAAGGAGAATTCTCTTTTCCACTTCCACAAACCCGGGGAACATTTGGTCCCCGTGCTCGCCGTGCTCGCCGAGCGGCGGGCTCTCTGGGTGTGGAACACGCCGAGGTGCAGCTATCAGATCCGTTGGCTGAGAAAGTGAGAGTTTCCCGTCGTTATCAGGTGCAGCTTTCGTCGAAGCCTCTTTCTTAAAGTGTGAGATAAAAGAGTTTGGAGGCGCTCGCTGAAGCCGCTCCACCGGCGCCGCGTTGGCAGGAGAATCAGAGCGCCGCTTCGCTGCCAGCCTCGTGGCACCCGTTCAGCTCGGTGGCATCGGCCCACGAAGAGGCAGAGCCGCCCCCCCCACGGAGAGGCAGAGATGTCTTTATTTAGAAATTCACACTGAATACCCCCCCATCGTTAAAGCGTTAAAACCTCAAACA
Source organism: Thalassoma bifasciatum (assembly GCA_008086565.1). NCBI lineage: Eukaryota > Metazoa > Chordata > Actinopteri > Labriformes > Labridae > Thalassoma > Thalassoma bifasciatum. The sequence goes on from RPOG01002748.1 coordinate 8,809, forward strand.
CTTTCACTTCAGTGTCACAGATTTCTACTTCCTGTCTGCAGAAAAACAAAGACACTCCGGTTTTAAGAGCCGTAACTCAGAGAGGATTATTCTTTTCAAGTTTGGCAGAAAGATGGACGACGTCTCTGAGGCCAGAAACATCAAAGGGGGGTGAAGAGGAACGAGGGGTTAACAACAACCGAGCTTTCAGCCAAATGTGACAGAATTTTTATCTGTAAACCAACACAACTCTGACTGAGAGTTGGATTCAACATTTGGCACCAAAAAAAACAAAAAAAGGAAGATCAAAGCAAAAGATGGGATCAAAGCAAAAGAGTGAGATGAAAGCAAAAGAGTGAGATGAAAGCAAAATAATGAGATCAAAGCAAAATAATGAGATCAAAGCAAAAGAATGAGATCAAAGCAAAAAGATGGGATCAAAGCAAAAGAATGAGATCAAAGCAAAAGAGTGAGATGAAAGCAAAAAGATGGGATCAAAGCAAAGGAGTGAGATGAAAGCAAAGGAGTGAGATGAAAGCAAAAGAATGAGATGAAAGTAAAGGAATGAGATGAAAGCAAAAGAGTGAGATGAAAGCAAAATAATGAGATCAAAGCAAAATAATGAGATCAAAGCAAAAGAATGAGATCAAAGCAAAAAGATGGGATCAAAGCAAAAGAATGAGATCAAAGCAAAAAGATGGGATCAAAGCAAAAGAATGAGATCAAAGCAAAAGAGGGAGATGAAAGCAAAAATATGAGATGAAAGCAAAGGAGTGAGATGAAAGCAAAAGAATGAGATGAAAGCAAAAGAGTGAGATGAAGCAAAGGAGTGAGATGAAAGCAAAGGAGTGAGATGAAAGCAAAAGAATGAGATGAAAGTAAAGGAATGAGATGAAAGCAAAAGAGTGAGATGAAAGAAAAAGAGTGAGGTCAAAGCAAAAGAGTGAGGTGAAATCAAAAAGATGGGATCAAAGCAAAAGAGTGAGATGAAATCAAAAGAATGAGATGAAAGCAAAAGAGTGAGATGAAAGCAAAAGAGTGAGATCAAAGCAAAAAAGTGAGATCAAAGCAAAAAGATGGGATCAAAGCAAAAGAGTGAGATGAAAGCAAAAAAGTGAGATGAAAGCAAAAAGATGGGATCAAAGCAAAAGAACCTGATCAAAGCAAAAGAACCTGATCAAAGCAAAAGAACGAGATGAAAGCAAAAGAGTGAGATGAAAGCAAAAAGATGGGATCAAAGCAAAAGAGGGAGATGAAAGCAAAAATATGAGATGAAAGCAGAGGAGTGAGATGAAAGCAAAAGAATGAGATGAAAGCAAAAGAGTGAGATGAAGCAAAGGAGTGAGATGAAAGCAAAGGAGTGAGATGAAAGCAAAAGAATGAGATGAAAGCAAAAGAGTGAGATGAAGCAAAGGAGTGAGATCAAAGCAAAAGAGTGAGATGAAAGCAAAAAGATTGAATCAAAGCAAAAGAGGGAGCTGAAAGCAACAGAATGAGATGTAAGCAAAAGAAAGAGATGAAAGCAAAAGAGTGAGATGAAAGCAAAAGAGTGAGATGAAAGCAAAAGAGTGAGATGAAAGCAAAAGAATGAGATGAAGGCAAAAGAGGGAGCTGAAAGCAACAGAATGAGATGTAAGCAAAAGAAAGAGATGAAAGCAAAAGAGTGAGATGAAAGCAAAAGAGTGAGATGAAAGCAAAAGAGTGAGATGAAAGCAAAAGAATGAGATGAAGGCAAAAGAGTGAGATGAAAGGAACAAGAAAACAGAAATAAGATCATGAGTAAAATCAGACAAAAGAAATGACTTTAAAGAAATGAAAAAAATGAGATCAAAGGGACAAGATCAGAGGAATAATATAAAAGGAGGGAGATTTAAAAAAGGAAATAAAAGGAATGAGATCAAATAATTGAGATTGAAAAATGAGATTAATTTCATAAATTTATAACTTTGTTCTTGTTCGTTAATGACAAGTTTAAAACATTGGTCAAGAAAGTTCATTACTTTAATCTTAGAAGTTTGTAACTGTTTCCCTAAGTTTATGAGACAAATCCTGTAAGTTTATGACTTTACTCTTATAAATTTATGAGATTAAATTTTGTACATCTCGTTAGTTGGGATAAATCTCATAAATTCAAATCTTTACTCTCCTAAATTTGTGATTTAATCTGATACGTTTTATGACTTCATTCTCATTAGTTTACAGCTTTATTCATGTAAGTTTATGATTTAGATCTTATGTTAGAAGCTTCTTCTCATAAGTTTATGACTTGATTCTTGTGAATTTATGAGATTTATGAGATTAATCCTCAAATTTGGCATCATATCACAAACTTGACCTTAAAATTAAATATTTTTAGTGTTTTTTTCTGATAACTGTGTCTTTGTCTTTATAATTTTGTCTGTTTATCTCAAAAACTTTGACCTTGTCTTTCTTTTTCTTTTTTTTTTTTACATATTTATCGCCATATCTAGACTTTTCTTATGATTTAAATTTTATATCTCAAAATTTTGACTTTTATCCAAAATTTTGACTTTCATCTCTGAAAATTGTCTTTATCATCTTCCAATTTGGCATCATATCACAAACTTGACTTTAAAATTCAATATTTTTAGTGTTTTTTTTCTGATAACTGTGTCTTTGTCTTTATAATTTTGACTATTTATCTCAAAAATTTTGACCTTATCTTATTTTTTTTCTACATATTTATCACCAAATCTGGACTTTTCTTATAATTTTGCTTTTAAATCTCAAAATTTTGACTTTTCATCTCTGAAAATTGTCTCTTTCATCTTCCAATTTTAACATCCTGTGTGATCTTGATAACCCCCCCATAAAGGAAGAGGCAGTTTTGAGTGTTTGACTCTGACGTATTGAAGCTGACGTCTCCACTGTCACCAGTTTGAGTCTTTAATGGGAGTAATGGGCCCGAGAGCAGGTCAAAGCACACACACACACACACACACACACACACACACACACACACACACACACACACACACACACCTGCCTGCAGCTGTTCCTGCAGCATCAGGTGAGGCTTGATTGAGAATCAGACGTCTGGACGGACGAGATGATGATGAAGATGAGGAGGAAGAGGAGGAGGAGGAGGTGTGTTTGGGGGGATATCACCTCCTCCTGGAGATGGAGGCTCTTTAGGGGGGGGGTGTTGGGGGAGTCTGACCCCCCCGCCCCCCCCGGCAGCGATGAGGAGGGAGGAGCTCATCCTCATATTATGCAAATAAGGCGTCGTTTTGATGCAAAACAAGCCGGAGCGGCCGCTAATGTTTCTCCAGTCGTGAAAGGGCGAGAGTCCCTGGGAGAAATACCAGAGAGAGAGAGAGAGAGAGAGAGGGGCAGGGGAGTCTGGGTAATCAGCGCGGCGGTGCGGGCGGCTCCCCCAGCGTTATACATTATCATATTTCCACGTAATTAGTTGGTTTTTCCACATGAAATGAGGAAGCGGATCGACGGCGCGTTCACCGCCGCGAGGACAGCCGGACGCCGCCGCTGCTGTGTCTCTGATTCCAAGTGACGACCTCTGACCTTTCCCTCTCACATCATCGACCTACCAACCCCACACACACACACACACACACACACACACACACACACACACACACACACACGCAGAGTTAACAAACCTTCTCCAGCCTCAGATTAAGATGTGAACAGCGGCGATTACTGAGAGACAGCGAGCTAACGGCGGCCTCCAGGCGCCCTGTGGCGGTTTGCATTCACACACACACACACACACACACACACTCACACACACACACGCAGGGTAACCTGGGCACACATTCAAACACACACATGATCGTATTTTAAGTGGTTTTGGATCCTGCTGGGACCAAACAAGACGGCAAAAACCTTTTATCTGATCTTCTGACCTGAAGGCGTCAGGAAACCAAACCAAACTCACCGCCGCTCGCCAAATCCACGCTCACGCCGCCGTTTCTGCCTTCGGTTTATAAAAAGAGTCAGCTCAGTGTGTGTAATCAGCAGGTATCAGGATCACCTGTGAGGTTTTTCTCACCTGGAGACAATCAGAGGTTTGATCAGAGGAAGAAGCTCAGACACAGAAAGTTAAGTCACTTTCTTTACACTTTTTTAAAGACAGCATTTCTTAAGTCTTAATTTCTCTTTAATTTATTCATATTTAAAACACTTTTATTGGTTTCACACCATCAAAACTGACCTTCAGGTTTTTGGCAAGAGAAACTAAAAAAGGAGGTTGACAAAATTTTCTGTGCTTCTGTTCAAACTGTGAAATAAAATAACAAAATATGAGAGCAACAGCTTTAAACTGTAGTAAATACTTTAAATTTAACACAGAAATTCATTTTAACCAGTTTTCTTTTCTTCAGAAATGAGTTTTTTTTTTTTAAATAGTTAAACACTTCTGAAGATTAGAGAGATAATAAAATGTCATCTACAGGATTTATTTTCTTATTTATTCTTTAGCTTCTTTATGTCCTTTAATCTCAGAGTTTGTCCTTTAATCTCAGAGTTTGTCCTTTAATCTCAGAATTTTGTCCCTTGCCCTCAGAGTCTGTCCTGTGGTCTCAAAGTTTGTCCTTCAATCTCAGTTTGTCCATGAATCTCAGAGTTTGTCCTTTAATCTGATTGTCCCTTAATTTCAGAGTTTATCCTTTAATCTCAGAGTTTTTTCCTTTGATCTCAAAGTTTGTCCCTTATCCCAAACTTTATCCTTTTATCTCAGAGTTTGTCCTTTAATCTCAGAGTTTGTTTCTTAATCTCAGAGTTTGTCCTTTAATCTCAGAGTTTTTTCCTTTGATCTCAGAGTTTATCCTTTGATCTCAGAGTTTTTCCCTTTAATCTCAGTTTGTCCTTTGATCTCAGAATTTTGTCCTTTAATCTCAAAGTTTTTCCTTTAATCTCAAAGTTTTTTTGCCTTTATCTCAGAGTTTGTCCTTTGATCTCAGAGTTTGTCCTTTGATCTCAGTTTGTCCTTTAATTTCAGAGTTTTTTTGCCTTTATCTCAGAGTTTTGTGCCTTAATCTCAAAGTTTATCCTTTTATCTTAGAGTGTTTTTCCTTTGATCTCAGAGTTTGTTCTTTAATCTCAGAGTTTGTCCTTTAATCTCATAGTTTGTTCTTAAATCTCAGAGTTTGTTCTTTAATCTCATAGTTTGTTCTTTAATCTCATAGTTTGTTCTTTAATCTCAGAGTTTGTTTCTTAATCTCAAAGTTTTTCCTTTAATCTCAGTTTGTCCCTTAATCTCAGAGTTTGCTCTTTAATCTCAGAGTTTTTTTCTTTAATCTCAGAGTTTGTCCTTTAATTTCAGAGTTTTTTTGCCTTAATCTCAGAGTTTGTCCTTTAATTTCAGAGTTTTTTTGCCTCAATCTCAGAGTTTTGTGCCTTAATCTCAGAGTTTGTCCTTTAATCTCAGAGTTTGTTCTATAATCTCAGTTTGTCCTTAATCTCAGAGTTTGTCCTTTAATCTTAGAGTTTGTCCTTTAATCTCAGAGTTTGTCCTTTAATCTCAGTTTGTCCTTTAATCTCAGAGTTTGTCCTTTAATCTCAGTTTGTCCTTAATCTCAGAGTTTGTCCTTTAATCTTAGAGTTTGTCCTTTAATCTCAGAGTTTGTCCTTTAATCTCAGAGTTTGTCCTTTAATCTCAGAGTTTGTCCTTTAATCTCAGAGTTTGTCCTTTAATCTCAGAGTTTGTTCTTTCATCTCAGACTCTGTCCTGTGGTCTCAAAGTTGTTCCTTTGATCTCAAAGTTTTTCCTTTGATCTCAGTTTGTCCTTTAATCTCAAAGTTTGTCCTTTAATCTCAGAGTTTATCCTTTGATCTCAGAGTTTTTTCCTTTGATCTCAGAGTTTATCCTTTGATCTCAGAGTTTTTTCCTTTGATCTCAGAGTTTATCCTTTGATCTCAGAGTTTATCCTTTGATCTCAGAGTTTTTTCCTTTGATCTCAGAGTTTATCCTTTGATCTCAGAGTTTTTTCCTTTAATCTCAGTTTTTCCTTTGATCTCAGAATTTTGTCCTTTAATCTCAAAGTTTTTCCTTTAATCTCAAAGTTTGTTCTTTGTCCTCAGTTTTTCCTCTAATGTCAGAGTTTGTCCTTTTATCTCAGAGTTTGTCCTTTGATCACAGAGTTTGTCCTTTATCTCAGAGTTTTTCCTTTGATCTCAGAGTTTGTTCTATAATCTCAGAGTTTGTCCTTTAATCTCAGAGTTCTTGAACTCCTTGTGTTGCTCTCTACAGTGATAATCAGAAAACAGATTTTCTTGCTCAGTTTTTTGTGTTTAAACAGATTTAATGATCTTATCATCAGCTTCTATGGTTCCAGCGTTAAACAGATGATTCTCTGATCTTTACATCTGTTCCACTTTTCTCTCTAATACTTTAAATCTGGGCGTAATAATTTATGCTAAGCTGACTCTCAGGTTTTTGTGGCTCCATAGTTTAATTAATACATTTTTGTTTGTTCTCTCTTTGTGTTGTTTAGTTTTTTAAAGTGATTTTTTTAAAACCTTTAAATATAAAAACCTGCTCCTTCCTTCCTTCCTTCACCTCGCGTCGCCTCCTGAGAATGATTCAAACGTCGCTCTCATGTCAACATCACCCTAAACTCCTCCTGACGTGACAGTGCCGTACCCCCCCCCCCCCCCCCCCCCCCCCCCCCCCCCCCCCCCCCCCCCCCCCCCCCCCCCCCCCCCCCCCCCCCCCCCCCCCCCTCTCGTCCCCGGGGGTCCTGCTGAAACGGCGCCATCACGCGTGTCGCAGGCGGCGTGAGCTCAGGCTAACCCGGCCCGGGCGGGTTAGAGATGGATGGACGGAGGGACGGATGGAGGGGTGGATGAACCTGGGGGTGGAGGGGTTGGGGTGAGGTAGGGGTGGGGGGGGGGCTGCATGGCGTGAGTCCCACGGAGCGCGCTCAGTGAAGCAGCAGGCGAGCAGTAGCTTCAGATTAGCCCGCTGAGGCTGGAGAGGAGTTGGCCGCCGTCCGGACTTCATGCATCATCAGCCAGAATCCTGCTGGGCGTGTGTGTGTGTGTGTGTGTGTGTGTGTGTGTGTGTGTGTGTGTGTGTTCCCCCTCTCCTGACATGTAACTTGCATTAAAGTCGTTTCTATATTTGATCCTGTTTTGATTTAATATCTCATCAGTGACTCTCCGGTTTTATTTTTAAAGCTTCCCCCTAAAAAAAAACAACATAAAAACATGTTTTACCAAACATTTTACATCCAAACAGTGAAAAAAATCTCAGAGTTTGTCCTTTAATCTCAGAGTTTGTCCTTTAATCTCAGAGTTTGTCCTTTAATCTCAGAGTTTGTCCTTTAATCTCAGAGTTTGATCTCTTAATCTCAGAGTTTGATCTCTTAATCTCAGAGTTTGTCCTTTAATCTCAGAGTTTGATCTCTTAATCTCAGAGTTTGATCTCTTAATCTCAGAGTTTGATCTCTTAATCTCAGAGTTTGTTCTTTAATCTCTGAGTTTGTCCTTTTATCTCAGAGTTTGTTCTTTAATCTCAGAGTTTGTTCTTTAATCTCTGAGTTTGTTCTTTAATCTCTGAGTTTGTCCTTTTATCTCAGAGTTTGTTCTTTAATCTCAGAGTTTGTCTTTGATCTCAGAGTTTGTTCTTTAATCTCAGTTTGTCTTTGATCTCAAAGTTGTTTCTTTAATCTCAGAGTTTGTCCTTTGATCTCAAAGTTTGTCCTTTACTCTAAAAATTTGTCCGTTAATCTGATTGTCCCTTAATATCAGTTTGTCCTTAAATCTAAAAGTTTTTTCCTTTAATCTCAGAGTTTGTCCTTTAATCTCAGAGTTTGTCCTTTAATCTCAGAGTTTGTCCTTTGATCTCAGAGCTTTAAAACTGAATCTCAAAGTTTGTCCCTTAATCTCAAAGTTTTTCCTTTGATCTCAGAGTTTGTTCTTTAATCTCAGTTTGTCTTTGATCTCAAAGTTTTTTCTTTAATCTCAGAGTTTGTCCTTTGATCTCAAAGTTTGTCCTTTACTCCAAAAATTTGTCCGTTAATCTGATTGTCCCTTAATTTCAGTTTGTCCTTAAATCTCAAAGTTTTTTCCTTTAATCTGAGAGTTTGTCCTTTTATCTCAGAGTTTCTCCTTTGATCTCAAAATTTGTCCTTTACTCTGAGTTTGTCCCTTTAATCTCAGAGCTTTAAAACTAAATCTCAAAGTTTGTCCCTTAATCTCAAAGTTTTTCCTTTGATCTCAGAGTTTGTCCTTTTATCTCGGAGTTTGTTCTTAAATCTCAGAATTTTTCCTTTAATCTCAGAGCAAAAAAAAAGTCTCAACACTGAGATGATCAACCCGAGCAGCAACCTCCAGCCGAGAAAAAGTATAAAGGCTGCAGTTCCTGTAGTGTCCACTAGAGGCTTTCAACAGAAACACCAAAAACCACATACACAACCATTCAAAAATTTTTATGATGTGTTTTCGTTACACCTTGAATTTTATAAAACCCAAATATCACAATAAAAAAAAAAAATAGAAACACCAAAACACCAGAAAACTGCAACTACACCAAAACGCTGTAGTATCATGTCAGGCCTGTAGATGGCGATGTACCTGTAGGAGCCGTTTACACGACAAAGGTTGAAGAAGAGGTAGAAGGACTAAAAACTTCTTCTCTGATTGCAGAAAAAAGTGCAGTAAACTCACATTTTGTTAGAAGTCAGTCAGTAGATTCAGCAGCTCAAAAACAAAGCTGAGCATGACGTCAGCGTTTTCACTGAAAACACCGGCTTGTCGTTTACATGGCAACAGTAGAAATAGCATTTCAGAAAAAGTTTGTGTCTTAGGTCTTAGGCTGAAACACAACGATGCTTTTGTGTTTCTCCCATTTACTGTTTACAGAATAAACAGCGTGCTTCCGCCTGTCACCGTTCTACGTTTTGAAGCCAAAAAACCCCGTTTCTCTAGCTGCCATTGTGCAGCCAGAGTCTGCGCAGTAGAGAATTTCAGGTGGAGCCAAGTAAAAAAGAGAAATAAAAATATTTATTTCTTCTTCTTCAGAAGGTTTAGTCTCCTTTTGGCTCTTTCCTGAAGTTTCTTATATCCCCGATAAAAACTACTCACGAACAGCAGCTGTCAACTATCGTAAAACGAAACTTATAAAAAGTTTTTTTTAGGTCATAAGCCCCGCCCCCTGGTGTCTGGCTGCAGTATAGGTCATAAGCCCCGCCCCCAGGTAAACAACAGCCTGGTGCTGCTGCACGCGGAGGAAAACGAAGGAGCTGCTTCCTGACATCAACTCTTCCCTGGATCCAGTGAGATCACTTTAATTTTTGATTTTTGGGCCTGGTATAGCAGAGATTTGTTGTTGATCAATCATTCTTCTTTGAACTGGTTTTCCTTTTTGGTTCCCTGTGGATTAATGGACTGATTGGTGCTTAAAGACTCTCGTGGCAGACAGATCGCTCCTGCACCGACCAACTTTGATTTAATTTAAAAGACTCTTTAAAGCCAACTATCTTTGCTGTTAACTTCTTTTTGCTTTAAAAAGGACTTTTAACTTCTTTAGGAATCATGAAGGAGCATTTTAGGGCTGTATTTTGTCTTCATTCAGTCTGGTTCTGTGCCGTCAGGTTTAAATGTCATTAAAAACCCGTCGCTGACTTATTCCTTTGCCTCTCGTAAGTGATTTGTTCAGAGTCAGAAGCTGCAGAGACGACGTTCTCTGACCAATGAGTGACCGGCAGTCCGTCCACGTCACCTTTTAGTATCAGCTTTACTCTCTTAGAACCAGGGTAGAGTAGGTACTAAAAACTGGCGTCTGACGCGTAGTACCGCGCTAATGGAAACGCAACACAAACCGAGTAGAGGAGAGTAGAGTAGGGCTGAGACGAGTCAGTGGAAAAGGGCCAAGAGACGCTAATTCTGCATGTTTCAGCTGATTTGGAGACGTGACAAACAGCTGAAACATGCAGAAACAGAGAGTGATAAAGTCTGAAAAAAACCCCAAAGCTTCAGGTGTTGGTGTGAAAAACTGAGGCTGATACAGAAAGAGGAGGAGGAGGACGGGGCAGCATGGCGTCGCTCCAGTCCTCTGGCCGGAGCCCAGTTGGTGCTTAATCACAGCGAGCGGTCAACCCCCGCCTTTCACAGCCAGCTGACATCAGGACAGAGAGTGTGTGTGTGTGTGTGTGTGTGTGTGTGTGTGTTTGAGGAGGTGTGTGTGTGTGTGTTTAGGGAGGTGTTGGGGGAGTTGGGGCTTCCCTTCCCCGCCTCCACCCCGCACCTCCCATCCAGCATGTAGGTGTGTAATCTGCAGCCAGGATTCTGTATGTGTGTGTGTGTGTGTGTGTGTGTGTGTGTGTGTGTGTGTGTGTGTGTGTGTGTGTGTGTGTGTGTGTGTGTGTGACCTGCCAACACATCGAGGCGCTCAAAGACGGCGAGCTGAGCCAAGGCCGGAGCCGAGCTGCCAACGACGCTGGGTGACCCGTCCGTCCACCGCTCGTCCCCAGACGCTTTAACACTGTGTGTGTGTGTGTGTGTGTGTGTGTGTGTGTGTGTGTGTGTGTGTGTGTGTGGAGGATCTTAAAGGTGTGAAAACATCTCGCGTTGACAGTTTGGCCGCTAAAACTCAGCAGCTGCACGCCGTCACTTTTTCATCCCCAGTGATTCTGTTGTTAAATCAGCAGCTTCAGCAGAAAAAAGACTCAAACATCAGAGAAAACAACAAATAAACAACAACAACAACGAGTTTCTCAGAATCTACGTGTAAAAAAATATGGAAAATAAATCCAAACACACACATAAATAAAATAACCAGTCTTCACGGTTTAACGTGAGCTGATAAAATATATTTTTATTCTGATTATGTGTTTTAATAAAACTGAAACTTACAAATAAATCCTCAACAAGACAGAAATAAAAACAACAACAACCTGATAATAATTTCAACATCTTACATATTCTTATTAGAAACATTTACAGAATCTTAAAAGACAGAAAATAAAGTTGAAACTGTATATAGCATAAATAAATAATTACTAAAGTGAACACAAAACGCTCGACAGTGTGAAAAAAATGGCACAAAAACAAAAATGTAAAAGAAACTGGAAAATCTTAAAATAACACGAAAGAGGGAAAAAAAAAATAAATTCAAGATATCAGAAATTTAAAAAACAAAACTACAGCGTGAAACACACAAAAAGAAAGAAAATTACTGAAATAACCCGAAACAAAACAAACAAAGAAAGGAAACAGAAAACTTCAAAAACCTCCCAAAAAGTATTGAAAATTAAAAAGTAAAGCGTGAACAATTCGAACATTAAACCAAACAAAAGATGTATTGATGAATTTTTATTGACTCATCTAACGAGCAGAATTTCTTAAAGTTGTTGGAATAAATGAAGCTCAGCTGAAAAAAGCAGAGTTGTAGTTTTTGTCCCTGTTTCTAAACTTTGTCTAAATCAGTTTTCAGGCTGATTTAAGTTTTTCTGCGACTTTTTTCAGGCTCAGTTCCATCTTATTGACTCAAATGTTAAAGAGTAAAGTGTGTTGTTGTTATTTTCTTTCTTAAATAATAAATATAGATGTTTTTTTCCCCCTGAGGCGTCTGTGGAGAGTTTAAACGAACTCACTGATCCTTCTTTAAAACATGATTTCAATCTGACCTGAAAACATCCGGATAATCTTTGCTTTAACCGCCGCGCTGATGTGGTTCGCTACACTGGACACGCCGCATAATCAGGCGTGTGTGAAGCAGTAAAAGTGTGTGTGTGTGTGTGTGTGAAGCAGTAAAAGTGTGTGTGTGTGTGTGTGTGTGTGTGTGTTTCTGTGTGAGTCAAGGAAGCTGGTGGTTGAATCATCGTGCTACGATTACAAACGTGATGTTTACACCGTCAACTCCAATACCAGATGTTTATGCTCTTAAATCAATCCTCAAAAAAAAGATACTTTTGACGTAAAGTCTATTATTTTTAGAAATAAAAGACAGTAATCAAACTATTAAGATCTTTTCTAAACGATGCGCCGTAAGTGGGGACTATTTTTTCATCCACCTGTGTAAGAGCAGGATACGTAACCCCAAGTGCACGAATAAGGATTCAGGGGTGTGAAGGCAAAAATGCGGATTTTATAAATATAAATGAAAAGGTAAGGATTGCATTAGTGTGAAATTCATGAGCGTTTGCTCTTAAGTGCAAAATGTGTATGTGCAGAATGTGTAAATGCAGGGAGTGTAGGTCCAGAATGTGTAAGTGCAGAATGTCTAAGTGCCTAAAGTGTAAGTGCAGAATGTGAAAATGCAAAATGTGTAAGTGCAGAATGTGAAAATGCAAAATGTGTAAGTGCAGAATGTGTAAGTGCCGATTGTGTAAGTGCAGGATGTGTAAGTGTGTAATTTGTAAGTGCCTAATGTGGAAGAGTGTAATGTGTAAGTGCAGAATGTGTAAATGCCTTAAGTGAAAGTGCAAAATGTGTTTGTGCCGAATGTGTATGTGCAGAATGTGTAAGTGCAGAAAGTGTAGGTGCAAATTGTGTAGGTTTGTGTAAGTGCAGGATGTGTTAGTGCCTAATGTGTAAGTGCAGAATGTGTAAGTGCAGAATGTGTAAGTGCCTAATGTGTAAGTGCAGAATGTGTAAGTGCAGAATGTGTAAGTGCAGAATGCGTAAGTGCAGAATGTGTAAGTGCAGAATGTGTAAGTGCAGAATGTGTAAGTGCAGAATGTGTAAGTGCGGAATGTGAAAGTGCAGAATGTGTAAGTGCAGAATGTGTAAGTGCGGAATGTGAAAGTGCAGAATGTGTAAGTGCAGAATGTGTAAGTGCCTAAAGTGTAAGTGCAGAATGTGTAAGTATGAAATGTGAAAGTGCAGAATGTGTAAGTGCGGAATGTGAAAGTGCAGAATGTGTAAGTGCAGAATGTGTAAGTGCAGAATGTGTAAGTGCAGAATGTGTAAGTGCATAATATGTAGCTGTTGATTACATATGTAAGAAGTGATATGTTTTGGTAGCCCAAGCATAAAATGAGTTTTAAAAAATAATATGTTTTTGTTTAATGCATAATCATTGAACCAAATATGAAATTTGTATCAGCAGAAATGATTATAGTAAATAAATAAGTTTAAGTTGAATTAGTGTCATTGACACATGATTGATTTTTGACTTTAGATCGTAATAACACACTCAATGTTAGAGTTACAGCTGGGTCAGTGAAAAAACAGGAACAAGAGGAAAAACTTTTTCCTTTTAAAGACAAGAACCATCATGTGAAAATGGATGTTCGTCACAGCGACTGATGAACGAATGTTTGAGGTTGAGTCTGAGGCGTCGTTTGTTCGTGAGACGGTTTAATGTTTCTGTGTCTTTGTTTTCCTGCGTGTGAGCGTCTTTAAGAGGTTAAAGGGAAAAACTTTGATGTGTACGAATGCAAATGAGTGTGGAAATGTCAAATTAGCATAGATTTGGGCTGACCCCTCGCAGCTACGGCGGCGCTGACAGCTCGGCCGCCGTCCAGACGCCTGCTTTACATATTCCAGTGTCCTCCCATCACCGCGGGTTACCACCAGCATCCGCCGCCGCCGCCGCCACGCAGACTGATGGAGAGTGACAGGGCGGACGCTGACGGACGGATGGATGGATGGATGGATGGATGGAGGGATGATACACAGACAGAGAGAGAGAGAGAGAGAGAAGAGGGGGCTAGCTCTGGGCCTCGCTCGCCCACAGAGGAGGAATAAAACCAGGATTATGTAAATGTGTTCGTTAATTTAATCAATTAGAGGAGGATGTTCATCAGAACGACCTCGAGCTGAAGACAAACGCTCTTTGTTCCCGTTCAGAGGACGAGGTCAGAGTTTGACCTTCAAAATCACCTTTAAGATTTTAAAACCTCAAAAATCAACTTTAAGATTAAAAACCTCAAAAATCACCTTTAAGATTAAAAACCTCAAAAATCAACTTTAAGATTTTAAAACCTTCAAAATCACCTTTAAGAATAAAAACCTCTTAAATCAACTTTAAGATTAAAAACCTCAAAAATCACCTTTAAGATCAAAAACCTCAAAAATCAACTTTAAGATTAAAAACCTCAAAATTCACCTTTCAGATTAAAAACCTCAAAAACGAACTTTGAGATTGAAAACCTCTAAAATCACCTTTAACATTTAAAAACCTCAAAAATCCCCATTAAGATTTAAAAACCTCAAAAATCACCTTTAAGATTTAAAAACCTCAAAAATCACCATTAATATTTAAAAACCTCAAAAATCACCTTAAAGATTAAGAACCTCAAAAATCAACTTTAAGAAAAAAAACCTCAAAAATCATCTCTAAGATTTTAAAAAACTTCTAAAATCACCTTTAAGATCACAAACCTTCAAAAATTACCTTTAAGGTCAAAAACCTTCAAAAATCACCTTTAAGATTTAAAACCCTCAAAATCAGCTTTAACAATTAAAAACCTCAAACATCATCTTTAAGATCAAAAACCTCAAAAATCACCTTTAAGAAAAAAAACCTCAAAAATCAACTTCATCATTTAAAAACCTCAAAAATCACCTTTAAGATTTAAAAACCTCAAAAACGAACTTTGAGATTGAAAACCTCTAAAATCACCTTTAAGATTTAAATACCCCTAAAATCACCTTAACATTTAAAAACCTCAAAAATCAACTTTATGATTTTGAAACTTCAAAAAACAACTTTATGATTTTAAAAACTTCTAAAATCACCTTTAAGATTTTAAAACCTTAATTATCACCTTTTTTTAACATGAAAAACTCCAAAACTAACCTTTAACTATTAGATTTCACCTTTTAAAGATTAAAAACTTCTTAAATCACCTTTAACTACCAGATTTTAACAATAAAAACTTCCAAAATCGACTTTTACTGTCAAATTTTTAACATTTAAACCTCCAAACCCTACTTTAACTATCAGATTTAAGACATTTAAAACTCCAAAATCACCTTCAAATTAAAGCAACATCAGCATTAAAATCTCTGTACAGCTGAATCTTCATCCACCAACCTTTTTTTTTAGTGTTTGACTAAGAAAACATCACATTTTAAAGAGCAAAATAATAAAGAAAAACAGCTCCTGATGAATTTTTAAAGCGATTAATGAGAATAAAAATGAGAATGAGTCTCTTGACCTAAAAAAGTAATAATTCAAAGAAATTCCTCCACATTTTTGTGTCTTTAAGAGTTAAAATGAAAAGATTTTGCTGCCAAAAGGACAGAAAACATAATAACAGATAACATTAATCCTAAATTAAAGCAAATTATGAGGCTTTTTGTGAAGTTTCACCAGGAAATCATAGAGAAAGCCTCAGTTAAAACTCTTGTGCTTTTATTTTGAAAGGTTGAAATGAACTCTTGAGGTAGTTTCTTCTTTTTGAAATGGCTTTTCATTTCAGTTTTTAGTCACTTTATTTCTTCATGAGTCACTTCAAGCTTTAAAAATAAATATATAAAACAGAAGGGAACAATTTATTGTGTATTTATGTTGTTATGTGAGTTTAAAACAACTTATTTTTATTTTAATTCTGCAGATCTTTGAAAAATTTTGATGCTTTTTGTTTCCCATCAAGCTTTAAGCTGCAAAACCTGTTTGTTTTTACAGAAAATATAATTTTACTGAGGGACAAACACATCTGTGTGTGTGTGTGTGTGTGTGTGTGTGTGTGTGTGTGTGTGTGTGTGTGTGTTTTGAAGCCCTGCAGTGTCTCGTGCACAGCTCCCCCTGCTGGTGGAGCCTCAGATTACACTCAAACGTCGTCTCATCAGAAGAAGATTCAGAGTTTTTTTTTTCCTGTGACTGTCGGCGTCTTTGACGTGTCATCAGATCAGGCTCCGCCCCCTGCTGTCTCTGCAGGGTCGTCCTCAGAGGTCAAAGGTCAGGGTGAACAATGTGTGTGTTTGGAGGACGGTGATGAAGAGATGACAGCGATAACAGAGTCTTTATTCAGAGCAGACAGATCCAGATCCTCCTGCAGGTTTGAGTCAAAGAGAGGTGCTGGGAAGATGGTCGACCCCGCGCAGGAGGCGTGTGTGTGTGTGTGTGTGCGTGTGTGTGTGTGTGTGTGTGTGTGTGTGTGTGTGTGTATGTGTTTTCTTCCAGTGAATGATGGAGGAAAAACAAACCTCCCACAGCAGAACGGATCGAGCTGTTTGACTCCGTGATTGAAACTTCAAACGTCTCATTGAAACATCAAAACTGTCAGAGAAAAACTTTCTGTGAAACTGTCACGGACTCGTCTGCAGAGTTTCCTCAAAGTTTCCTCAAAGTTTAAAGATGAATTTGGACAAAGCAAAGAGTCAGAGTTTCCTCAAAGTTTCCTCAAAGTTTAAAGAAGAGTTTGAACAAAGTGAAGAGTCAGAGTTTTCTCAAAGTTTCCTCAAAGTTTAAAGATGAATTTGGACAAAGCAAAGAGTCAGAGTTTCCTCAAAGTTTCCTCAAAGTTCAAAGAAGAGTTTGGACAAAGCAAAGAGTCAGAGTTTCCTCAAAGTTTCCTCAAAGTTTAAAGAAGAGTTTGGACAAAGCAAAGAGTCAGAGTTTCCTCAAAGTTTCCTCAAAGTTTAAAGAAGAGTTTGGACGAAGCAAAGACTCAGAGTTTCCTCAAAGTTTCCTCAAAGTTTAAAGAAGAGTTTGGACGAAGCGAAGAGTCAAAGTTTCCTCAAAGTTTTCTCAAAGTTTCCTCAAAGTTTCCTCAAAGTTTTAAGATGAGTTTGGACGAAGCGAAGAGTCAGAGTTTCCTCAAAGTTTTCTCAAAGTTTAAAGAAGAGTTTGGACAAAGTGAAGACTCAGAGTTTCCTCTAAGTTTCCTCAAAGTTTCCTCAAAGTTTAAAGAAGAGTTTGGATGAAGCGAAGAGTCAGAGTTTCCTCAAAGTTTCCTCAAAGTTTAAAGAAGATTTTCGACAAAGTGAAGAGTCAGAGTTTCCTCAAAGTTTCCTCAAAGTTTCCTCAAAGTTTAAAGATAAGTTTGGATGAAGCAAAGAGTCAGAGTTTCCTCTAAGTTTCCTCAAAGTTTAAAGAACCTTCTGACTAAGGGGCTTTTTAGACTTCCTGACGAATGGGCCTTCTGACTTATGGACCATCTGATATTTCTGACGAGCAAGCCCTTTGACTAACAGGCATTCTGCTTTCCTGACTAACTGGCCTTCTGAGTTACTAGGATCCTGATTAAAGAGCCTCCTGACTAAAGGGGCGCCTTTTTTTTTTTGACTCATGAGCTGTCTGACTAACCGGCCCTCTGACTATAGGAAGGTCTGTGTGTGTGTTAATGAAGAAGCTCTTGAAGGAATTTGCACAGGTGTGTATGTGGTTTCTGCTGTTTCTGCACAGCCTCTGGTGGACACTCAGGGAACTGCAGTTTAAAAACGTCTTCATTTTTTTTTTAATTTAACCATAGATGAAGTTTATCTTCAGCTTTTCTCGTGTTTGTTTTTCCCGTGTTGGCGTGCGAGCTCCTGGTCTCCAGCAGATCAATTAAAAATGGAGAATGAATAAATGAAAAGTGTTCGGGGCCGTTGGAGCTGAGTTGTCCATTCAACTGAGAACAGCAACCAGGCTTTCTGGCAACATCTGGACACCCCCCCCCCTTCGTTGTCCCTCGCCGCCGCCCTCTGTCGTATGTATAATAGATGTGATGGTTCAGCGAATCAGGAGGTGAAACTCGCTGCTGGGTTTTCTGAGAAAAACCTCGCAGAGTCAGAGATGAGTAAAACTTCCTTTAACGTGAAGAAACGTTGAGCATTCATCAACGTTTTTATTCTCAATGGAAACATGTTGAAGCGTGACCAAAGGAGTCGTCCTGGTCCAAGTTTCTGCCATCGGGGG